>JAZHYW010032245.1:0-11633 GCA_037355805.1 Ixodes ricinus | reverse complement strand
GCAAGAGCCTTTCCACTTAAGGTTTGCTCGCCTACTCTCATTTCGGTTGGTATGATATTTTGCGTTCCCCGTAAAAGACCCTTAACAGTACGCCAAGTTTTTTGGGGATCAAAAAATATATCCGCAAATTTACCGGTATAGTAACGGATACGAGACTTCTTTATATCAGAACCCAGCTTATTCCTAACTATTTTAAATGCTTTTAAAATAGATAAATCTCGGCATAATATAAATTTATTGAAAAGTTCATTCCGCGCTTTAATTCTCTGTAAAATGTCACGAGTTATCCAAGGTTTTCTTGCTTTCTTGCTCTTTTTTATTGTTACTGCCGGGAAAGCACGATCGTAGACCTCAATAATCGTGTTTAGGAATAAATCGTATAAGATGTTAGGATCTGTGCTATTCAATAATTCACTCCAGTCTATAGAAGATACAAGTTGGCGAAAATATTCAATATTCCCCTCTGTGATGAGACGCGTGGTAGTTGTTGTATTCAGTTGTGTAATAGTATGCGACCGATATTTTGAAATAAAACAAAAAAGCGATAAATGATCACTTATATCAGTCATGAGTACGCCTGCCACAATATCATCTTTATCACAGCTTGTCAAGCACAGATCAATCAGTGTTTCGCTAGAATCTGTGATACGGGTGGGTACATCAATTACATTGGAAAAACCATTTGAAGATAAAATATCTATGAACTCATCAACTAGGTGAGATGGCTGCAAAAGATTAATATTAATATCACCCATAATTACAACAGGCATTCTAAGTACGGAAACAGATTCTAGCACTTGCTCAAGGAAACGATAAAACTCATCTAGCAACCCAGAAGGGGGCCTATAGATAACCCCAAACACGAATGCACTCGTTTTAACAAAAAGCGATTCAAAACTTGGATTGATAACTGTGAAATCAGATATTACTTCGTAAACAAAATTGTTCTTTATGTAAACGGCAACACCACCTCCTCTCCTGTTTGTTCTGTATACAGCTTCACACCTGTATCCTTCAAATTGCACTACATCACTAATACCAGAAAACCATGTCTCACTAAAGGCCAATACATCGAATTCATGGTTTAAAGAAGATAAGAAAATCTTGACCTCATCCTCCTTGTTTCTTAAACTGCAAACGTTTAGATGATAAAAGGAAAGCGAATTAGACGCGATAAGCCGAAAAGAACTAGCATCATGATAGCGAGGGTTACACGTTGAGGCTTCCATTCAGAGCTGTAATCACTTTTTTACCATTCCACGATGGTCCTTCTATCTTTTCGAGATCGCCCTCGTCACAGATCCGAATGGCCCTTTCGCCCTCACTTTTCCGTACAAAAATATGTCCGTTCTTTTGCCAAACAAAACGGTAGCCCCTTTCTTCACACCTCTGCCGTGCGAGCCACAGCAATCGCTTATTCGTGGGAGTTAAATGGTCAAAAAAACGCAGTTTAGGTTCTTTAGTTCTGAGACGAGAGCGACTCTCGATCCACTTTTCCTTCAGGGAGTTGGATACGAACTGAGCAATCACGACAGGTTCTTTACCAGGCCGTGATGGAAGGCGATAAAGGGCATTAAGGTCAGAGTTCGCTAGTTCAGGGAGTCCAAGATTACAAGCCAAGATGTTCATCCTTTCTAAGAGATTTTCATGCTCCTCCTTTGCCATACCGTGAACCTCAATGTTCAGACGGCGATTATACTGCTCCAGCTCATTAAGCTGAAGTTTCATTTGCTCAGAGCTCGCTGTCGCGCCCGTTGGTGAATCCAACTCTAAGTACTCAACTCTCCTTTTAAAGCAGAAACATCGCTACTCTGCTCATCCAGTTTAGACAGTATTGTGTCGTATTTAGCAGAAAGACCTTGGATTGATGCCTCAATCCCATTCACTTTTTCAACAAGGTCTGGGAGAGCATTCACCTTCGCCACTAGTGGAAGAAGCATAGAAATTTTTTCATTTAGTTCTTTCAGTTCAGATTCAATCCTGGAATTATGCAGTTCACTAGGCATTAGGGTACCTCGTCTTTCTGCTGTTTCACATGTCACACACTTCCAAGTGTCTTTAAAAGAGCCACCCTTGTTGCGAAAGCTAGAGGTGGTTATACCAGAGCACTTGCCTAGGTGGTAAGGGTACTTGCATGCAATACATGTCATAAACGTACCATCCTCAAGCACAGACTCATGACAATACAAGCACTCGCTCATTTTCAAAAAAACGTTACAGCAGCAGCAGCAGCGGAAGGAAACTGTTTTTTGTTTTTAAAAAGGACATGAAGCCACCAACCTGCGAAACAGATAGACCGCAGTTAGGCCAAGTTGTTGCGTGCCTTCCGCTGCCGCTGCTGTGTGCGAGTGCCGACGAAGCCCCAGGCGCCGTCCTTTTAAGCACGTTGTACGTCCGTCAGGGTTCCGCGGATGACCAATAGTAGGTAAGCCAGCACTTCTTGCTTCTTTCCACGCGTGATGATGCGGCGATCACGATAGTCGATGCGTCTGCGAAACAGATAGACCGCAGTTAGGCCAAGTTGTTGCGTGCCTTCCGCTGCCGCTGCTGTGTGCGAGTGCCGACGAAGCCCCAGGCGCCGTCCTTTTAAGCACGTTGTACGTCCGTCAGGGTTCCGCGGATGACCAATAGTAGGTAAGCCAGCACTTCTTGCTTCTTTCCACGCGTGATGATGCGGCGATCACGATAGTCGATGCGTCTGCGAAACAGATAGACCGCAGTTAGGCCAAGTTGTTGCGTGCCTTCCGCTGCCGCTGCTGTGTGCGAGTGCCGACGAAGCCCCAGGCGCCGTCCTTTTAAGCACGTTGTACGTCCGTCAGGGTTCCGCGGATGACCAATAGTAGGTAAGCCAGCACTTCTTGCTTCTTTCCACGCGTGATGATGCGGCGATCACGATAGTCGATGCGTCTGCGAAACAGATAGACCGCAGTTAGGCCAAGTTGTTGCGTGCCTTCCGCTGCCGCTGCTGTGTGCGAGTGCCGACGAAGCCCCAGGCGCCGTCCTTTAAGCACGTTGTACGTCCGTCAGGGTTCCGCGGATGACCAATAGTAGGTAAGCCAGCACTTCTTGCTTCTTTCCACGCGTGATGATGCGGCGATCACGATAGTCGATGCGTCTGCGAAACAGATAGACCGCAGTTAGGCCAAGTTGTTGCGTGCCTTCCGCTGCCGCTGCTGTGTGCGAGTGCCGACGAAGCCCCAGGCGCCGTCCTTTTAAGCAGGTTGTACGTCCGTCAGGGTTCCGCGGATGACCAATAGTAGGTAAGCCAGCACTTCTTGCTTCTTTCCACGCGTGATGATGCGGCGATCACGATAGTCGATGCGTCTGCGAAACAGATAGACCGCAGTTAGGCCAAGTTGTTGCGTGCCTTCCGCTGCCGCTGCTGTGTGCGAGTGCCGACGAAGCCCCAGGCGCCGTCCTTTTAAGCACGTTGTACGTCCGTCAGGTTCCGCGGATGACCATAGTAGGTAAGCCAGCACTTCTTGCTTCTTTCCACGCGTGATGATGCGGCGATCACGATAGTCGATGCGTCTGCGAAACAGATAGACCGCAGTTAGGCCAAGTTGTTGCGTGCCTTCCGCTGCCGCTGCTGTGCGAGTCCCCGGCTCGCACACAGCAGCGGCAGTGTGCGAGCCCGGCAGAAACGAACCCCGTCGGAGAGAGAAGAGAGAATGACGTTTTAATTGTAAGCGGTAACCCCGACGGAGTCTCACGGTTACGCCAGTCACACCATCGACAGGGATGGACGACGATGAAGATAAAATGTCCTGGGCGGGAGAGTCGGACGACTCGTCTACAACCTCGTAAAAAGGGCTCGCAGTGGTCCATCCCGTTCGGGTTCGTAGCAGACAATGTTTTCCACGTGCCGCCACTGCTACCTGCTAGCTGGAGTATACGTGCCTCGTTAATGTATTATTCCATCACATTTGAGCTCGTAATCATTTCATAATTTGATACTTATATATTGTCAGGAAGAAAGAAGAAGCGGGGCTGAGACGGCAGTGCGCGCGCTGAGCTCTCTCGGATCTGCATCGAACGGTCACCCTGGACGCACCATCTTAATCAAACTTCATTCATTGTATTAAACCCATCCATCCATCCAGAGCCTTACAGGTTGGTGGAGGTCAGTGGTTTCCTACCCCTCGCCACACCTCGCCACCCCCAAACCTGGAGCTACGCCGTGGACAGACCACCCAACGCCCGCCCATGGCTAACCAAGAAGGTAATAGAACCGGAACCCGCTCTGCACCCGCTTTGACTATAAAACATCGACAGCGAGACCCTCAGATATTCACAGGCTCTCCTGACTCAGATGTGGATGACTGGCTGAAGAACTACGAGCGCGTCAGTCACCACAACGGATGGGACGACTCCTTCAAGCTCGCCAATGTGGTCTTCTTTCTCAAAGACACATCGCTCCGATGGTTTGAAAACCACGAAGAAACCATCAATTCTTGGGAGGGCTTCAAAACGGCGTTTGCGGACGCTTTTGGTCAACCCGAGCACCGCAAAGAGAAGGCTCGAGACCAACTACAACACAGATACCAGTCCACAGCAGAATCGTCAACCGCCTACATCGAAGATGTCCTCCGACTTTGTCGCCGAGTCGACCCCGAGATGAGCGAAGATGACAAGATCCGCCACCTATTCGAAGGGCTCTCACAGGAATTATTTTCCATCGTAGCCCCCAAATCTCCGCCGACCGTGGCTCAACCAGTATCTGAATGTCAGAAGTACGAAGAGCTCGACAGCGCGCGAATACTCAAGAGGCCGTTCGAACGCCTTCCTGAGGTGTCTCTTGCTTCGCACACCGACACAAACCTCTCGAACCTGATACGTACAATCATCCGCGAAGAACTAAGATATTTTCTTGGGCAGCAGCGCACACCTTTCTCTGAATCCCAGCCCTCCGGTGAGCGCCACGAAATCAAATCAGCTATTCGAGATGAACTTCGCTCCGCTTTAGAGCCCCTGACGCACAGCACTCCCCCTATGCTCCCGCCGCACACCCGCCAACACCCCTGTGCGCATACCAGCAACTTCCACCTTCCTATGCAGCACGACCGCGACAATCTCCTCAAACACGCCATCAAGCCGATGTCTGGAGGACCCATGACAACCGACCAATATGTTTTTATTGCCACGTTCCCGGCCATGTCCTCCGCTATTGTCGGCGCCAATTAAATGATACAAGCCCCCCATCCATGCTCCCTTCTCGAGATCGCAACACCTTTGAAGACCACCATCCTTCTTATGATTACCGGCAAATCGATAACTCGTCTTTTCGCCGCTTCTCCCGACCCTACGCCGACAACACTAACACCGGAATCGTTTCTCAAGACCGCTCAACCAGCCCCGTCGCGCAACCTTCACTCCGGCATGGTCTCTCACCGTCGCCCTACCCTCTTCGTCGCCGCTCTATTTCCCCATTCAGTGATCCCATCCCTTCGACCTCTGAACAGTCAAACTAAAAACCGCAGCCTGCATCAACAATGGAGGTCAAGCTGCATCTCAACAATATGCGAAAAACCCTCCTTCTGCGGGACCAACGAATTTAAATGTGGAAATAAGACATCAAAACTTTCTTGCTTTAGTCGACACTGGCGCAGCAAAGTCGTGCATTCCCGAGAACGTCCGTCGACGCTTGCGAAAAGTGCTCACGCCCCCATCCGAGGGCCACCTGCTCCGCATGGGCAATGGTGATTTGGTGCGCCCTCTCGGATACTGTACAGCGCACTTAAGGCTTGGTGACAACCAATACATTGTCATGTTCACTGTACTTACCACCTGCATCGCTGACGTCATTCTTGGTTGGGATTTTCTTTCTTCAACCGCCGCCTTCATTGACTGTGCAAATCGGGAAATTCATTTGAATCCTTCAGTCGACATCCGGGAACGTATTGAGACCCAACTTACCGTCCTTCATACAGACTATGACCTGTTGCTACCACCTCACTCGGCCGTTGCTGCCACTCTCATTGTTCCGAACTCAGTCAATGAAGCCTTCGGACTCATCGAAACTATTCATGCTACGTTCACGAAGAAAGGTATCGTCATACCTTATTCTCTTGCCTCCATCGCAGGAGATAAATGTAATCATCTGGATCACCAACACTTCAGTCCAGTCGCAGGTACTTCCTCGAGGCAGTCGCATCGCCACACTCCAGATGCATATTGAGGAAAGTTTCGCTACACTTGTCCCCACTGCTGCAAATACCAAGCCCCTCACCGACAATAACTTCACCGAACACAGACAGAAGATGATAGACGCAGCTCTCCTCCCAGACCAACTTCAGAAAATGGACTTTCTACTCCACTCTTACGAAGACATTTTCGACTTCAGCGCCCAAACGTTAGCCCGAACGAAGCTTGTCGAACATAACATTGATACCGGTAACTCACACCCAATTCGAAGCCGACCGTACCGAACCTCTGCCGCGGAACGTCGAATAATTCAAACAACAAATTGATGACATGCTAGAAAAGGAGTGATCGAGCCTTCTTCCTGTCCTTGGTCGTCCCCTGTCGTCCTTGTTCGAAAGAAAGATGGCACCTGGCGCTTCTGTGTGGACTATCGCCGCCTCAACAAAGTCACGGAAAAAGATGTCTACCCCTGCCAAGGATTGACGATACACTCGATACGCTATAAGGCTCGTCCTACTTCTCATCAATGGACCTTCGAAGCGGTTACTGGCAAGTTCCTCTTGCCCCTAATGATAAACCTAAGACCACCTTTATAACGTATGATGGCCTTTACCATTTTAACGTTATGCCTTTCGGGCTTTGCAATGCGCCTGCGACATTTGAGCGCATGATGGACGCTCTACTTCGTGGCTTATCTTGGAATATTTGTATCTGTTATCTCGACGACATTGTGGTCTTTTCTCCAACATTTGAGGAACATATCTCACAACTCCGCACAGTTCTTGAATGCATTTTTCGGACTGCTCTCGTGAGCGCGGCGGGTATGGACCAAAAGAGTCGGGAAACCTAACTAAAATATTTTACTCTGAAAAGGAACCAGAGCTTGGGCATGGGCCAGTCAGCCGTGGCTTGCAGTGCGGTCCCTTCACCGTCAGGCCGGTCGTTCTCTATATCTCGCGCCGGGCTGCCTCGAGCTCGGGTCCCTCATCGTCCTTTTCTGCCTTTTGAAGAATGCAGACACTGCAGAGAATGGTGTCTTGGTAGGCTCTGGTGGTCCTACAGGAACGCACCGCCACATTACTCCCCCTCCAGTGAGGAGGCGAACGTTTCCTTAGCAGCTTCACACAGTACCATGGGGAAATCGTGTGGGTGATGGGAGACTGCCGGTAGCGGTTTGCTCTGAAGGATCTGGAATGCCAAGGCGCGCTGGCCAGTATACATGGCGTCCAGAACGTGTTCTGGTATGCGGCTGTTGGGTGTTCGAGGAGCAGGGGTGCGAACGGCCGACTGGAGGTTGAGGGTGTTTGTAATCTAGCAGGATCGGTGTTGTTGCTGACGGCGTTTTCGGCTGTGGAGTGAGGTTTGGTTGTGTAGTTGACGGAACAGTCTCCAGATGGGCTGGTTTCACGCGGTCTAATGCAACAACTTCCTGCCGTCCGCGGATGTCCAATGTCATTGTTTTGGACCCTCGGCGCAGCACCTTGTACGGGCCGTCGTAGGGTGGTTGGAGCGGCTTCCGTACGGCGTCATGTCGCAAGAAGACATGGGTACCCGTCGCCAATTCATTGCTCACAAAGGTAGACGGGCCACGGCTTTGTCGCGGTGCTGTGACGCGGAGCTGTTTCATCGTCTCTCGGAGTCTGGTGGCGTAGTCTGCGGGGTCGGGACAGGCGACAGCTGGTGTGGATGTAAAGAATTCTCCGGGGAGGCGAAGGGTGGTCCCGTAGACCAACTCAGCCACACTGCAGCCGATATCAGTCTTGAGTGACGTGCGGATGCCTAGGAGCACGAAAGGCAGCACCTCAACCCAGTCCTGTCGTTGATGGGCCTTGAGAGCAGCCTTCAACTGCCGATGTAACCGCTCCACCATACCGTTGCTCGCGGGGTGGTACGCTGTGGTTCGGATCCTTTTTGATCCCAGGAGCTTCATCAGTTCTGCGAAGAGATGAGACTCAAACTGTCTACCTCGGTCCGTGGTGATGGTTGACGGCGAGCCAAACCTCGAGATCCATTGCGCCACGAGCGCACGCGCCACGGTCTCCGCGGTGATGTCAGGCAGCGGTATCGCTTCTGGCCAGCGTGTAAACCGGTCGACACAAGTCAACAGGTAGGTTTGCCCTTGGGATGGCGGCAGCGGTCCGACGATATCTATGTGGATATTATCGAACCGCGCGTCCGGGTGGTCGAAGGTTCCGAGGGGTGTTATTGTGTGGCGCTGAATTTTGGCGCGCTGGCACTGTACGCAGGAGCGGGCCCACTGACGTACATCTTTGTTGATATTGGGCCACACATACCGGGAAGTTAGCAGGTGTTGTGTGGTTTTGATGCCGGGATGGGATAGTCCATGAAGGGCGTCGAAAATCTGCCGACGAAATTGTTGCGGCACATACGGGCGCGGCGATCCTGTTGATGTGTCGCAAATGACGTTGGTGGTACACATGGGAAGTGGGACCTCATCAAACATGAGGCGACCGGGGGATGTACGGAGCTCTCGTAGTTCTGCGTCTTCGCCCTGCGCTGCAGCCAGTCGGTTGAAGTCGATGGCGGCTGGAGGTTCAACCGTGCAGGAACCTATGCGTGAGAGCGCGTCCGCTACGATGTTCTCAGCACCGTGGATGTGCCGGATGTCATTGGTGAGCTCAGAGACGCTGGCCATTTGCCGGAGCTCTCTCGAGGAATGGCTCCCCCGCCTGGTTTCAAAGACTGGAACGCGTGGACGAGAGGCTTGTGGTCCGTCAATATAAAAAATTGTCGTCCTTCCACCATGTGCTGGAAGTGTCGTAGGGCCAAATACACACCAAGAAGTTCACGACCGAATGTACTATAGCGCTGTTCCGTCGGTGTCAACTTCCGGGAGAAAAAGGAAAGTGGCTGCCAATGTCCGTTCACTTCCTGCTGCAGCACCGCACCAACAGCGATATCGGAAGCGTCGGTGACAACTGAGAGTGGAGTACCCTCTTTTGGGTGTGAAAGCAGTGTGTTAGTGGCAAGGAGTTGACGGGCACTATCAAATGCCGATGTGGTGCACTCGTCCCATGTGAGCTCGGTGGATGAGCTACTCCTGCCCGAGAGCATGCTGTGCAGTGGCGCAAGCTTGGCGGCGCAGCCCGGGAGAAACCGGCGGTAAAAGTTTACTAAACCAAGAAACTCCCGGAGTTGCTTCTTCGTCGACGGCTTCGGAAACTCCTGAATGGCCTGTACCTTGATGGGGAGTGGACGGATTCCCGAAGAGTTGATCGTGTGCCCCAAAAAGTCGAGTTCCGTCTTGCCTAGGGCGCACTTGCTCACATTAACGACAAGCCCGTACTCGACGAGGCGAGCGAACAACAGTCTGAGGTGTACGACGTGTTCTTCGGCAGATGTGCTTGCCACGAGTATGTCGTCAATGTAAACATAACAAAAGGGCAGGCCCCGCAACACCTGGTCCATGAATCGCTGGAACGTTTGCGCAGCGTTCTTCAACCCAAAGGGCATCCGGAGGAACTCGAACAATCCAAAGGGCGTGGTAACGGCTGTCTTGGGTATGTCCGAGGGCTCGACGGGGATCTGGTGGTACGCGCGTACCAAGTCGATCTTCGAGAAGATGGTAGTGCCATCGAGTGCTCCGGTGAAATCATGGATGTGCGGGATGGGATAACGGTCGTCTGATGTGATGCGATTGAGGGCTCTGTAGTCTCCACATGGGCGCCAGTCCCCGGGGGTGGGCTTGGGGACCATGTGAAGAGGTGAGGACCAAGAGCTCTCTGACTGGCGGACGATACCCAGCTCGAGCATGTGCTCGAATTCTTGTCGGGCGATTCGTAACTTGTCCGGTGGCAGTCGGCGTGGGCGCACGTGAACAGGTGCTCCTGTCGTCTGGATGTGGTGCGTAACATCGTGCTTGACGGGGCGCTCGGCCAAGCTTACACGCGTCAACTCCGGGAACTCGGTGAGGAGACTGGAGTACGGCGTCTCATCCGCTGTAACCGCGAACGTGAGGCTGATGGAAGCCAGGGACGAGGCAATGCCTTGCACTGTCAGACGAGTTGTTTCGTCGCGGAGGCGTCTGCTCTTGACGTCCACCAGCAGTGCAAAATGCTTTAGAAAGTCAGCCCCAATAATGGCGTGGGGAACAGCCGCACATACGAAGACCCAGCGAAATGTGCGCCGCAATCCTAGGTCCAGTGTCAGTGAGCGCTCACCATGCGTTGCAATGGCCGTGTTGTTGACGGCCCGCAGCTGTGATGTGCTGGGGAGCCGGCGCTCTTCCGCGGTTGCTGGGATCACGCTGATTTCTGCTCCGGTGTCTACCAGGAAACGAACCCCAGTGATGCGGTCAGACACAAAGAACAAAGTTCGGCGGCTGTCTTCGTTGGCGGGAGCATTTGCCACCGTCAATGCTCTGCCCTGTCGTTTTCCGCTCCTGAGCAGGGCGGCTCACACTTGCGAGCAGCGGGACCGAATCGCTGGTGGTACCAACATTCCCCCGAGTTGGTACGAGACGATGAGCGAGGCTTGCGCCGTGGTCGTTCACGTGACGTGCTGCGTCTGCGGGGAACCTGGAGCTTCGCCATCATGTCGGCGAGACGACGGACTTCCGCTCGCAGCTCGCCCAGCTCGTCCGGAGTGGTTCTGCCCTGGACCGCTGAGATGGTTGTTGGTGCTGCCGAGACCTCTATGATTTTATCAGCAAGATCGGCGATCTTGGCGAGGCCAATGTCCCCTGCGGACGCGAGGACCATACGCACATTGCTTGGCAAGCGCTGCAGAAATAACTCCCGGAGCAGCGACTGGTCAATCGTCGTCGCCTTTTCTCCTAGGAGCTGCTCCAGTCGGCGAAGCAGCTGGGTGGGGGTACGGTCGCCCAGTTCCTCAGCTGTTAACAGTTGCCGGAGCCGCTTTTCCTCGGAAGCGCTTGTCCGACGTATAAGCTGAGCTTTGAGGGTGTTATATGCGTCCTCCGCTGGCGGTGAAATAAGGAGGTCCCGCACTTCTGTGGCGATGGCAGGCGATAGGCTGGACACGACATGATGGAATTTAGACATGTCCGCTGTGATGCGCCGAGTCGCAAACTGGGACTCGACCTGCACAAACCACAGCAGCGGGTCCGCCGTCCAGAAGGGAGGCAGCTTCAAGGTGACTGTAGAGATGCCAGAGGAAGTTGTCGCGTCGTTGTCCGTCATGACAAGGCTGGTTCCGTTGGTTGCGTTGCAGTTCGGAAACCGGGTCACCACTATGGCTTTTCCGACTGCTCTCGTGAGCGCGGCGGGTATGGACCAAAAGAGTCGGGAAACCTAACTAAAATATTTTACTCTGAAAAGGAACCAGAGCTTGGGCATGGGCCAGTCAGCCGTGGCTTGCAGTGCGGTCCCTTCACCGTCAGGCCGGTCGTTCTCTATATCTCGCGCCGGGCTGCCTCGAGCTCGGGTCCCTCATCGTCCTTTTCTGCCTTTTGAAGAATGCAGACACTGCAGAGAATGGTGTCTTGGTAGGCTCTGGTGGTCCTACAG
>JAZHYW010032243.1:0-155186 GCA_037355805.1 Ixodes ricinus | reverse complement strand
AGCGTATTGCTAATCATTAAAAAAAATCAGACGTTTACAATTCTTTGTAATGCCAAAATTAGGGAGTGCAGCTCGTGAGGGTGAGAAGGGGATGGGTGCGGGGGAGAAGGCACTCCTCTCCCTCCTCCTGTGCGACCTTTCGTCCTCCTCCTCCTCCTCTCCTTCACCTTTCCCTCCTTCCCCTCCTCTCACGACTCCACAAGTGACCCTAGTGACCCTTGTGACGTCACTTGTGAAGGCCTCGTGAAGGTCACTGTGAAGGTCGTTACCTTCACGAGTGACCTTCGTGACGCCACTCATGACCTTCGTGAGGGTCAATTGGGACCCTGGTCACCCTCGTGACGTCACACATTACGTCACGCGTGACGTCATTGTGGGAAACGTCCCATAATGCAACGCGCGGTTACGCCGACGCCGACGGCGACGCCGACGCCGACGCCGCTCAAGACGGAAACGAGCGCCTAAAAGCTACGCTCAATAAAAAAAAAAGGTTCGTCTCGTTGTGTGGACATCGTGGTACCTCAATTACAACCTAATTTAAAACAAGAAGAGCTACATGACACCCCTTTGACTATCCTTATCCGAACAGCCACTTAAGACGATGTTGAAAGTGTTTATTTCGTTCGTATCCTTTTCTAACTATTCATGGGCTAAGACCTCCTATATTCTGAAATGCATGTTTCATTGACATGCACGACCGATTCACGAATGGATAGTACAAACAGTATACATTTGGTGTCGGTGGACATTGGGGCTGTTCGTCGGCCTGCCGCGCCACCGATAAACGACGACGCTACTCGTTGTCATAAGCGCGACGGACAAGATAATAAAGATAACATTTTCCCTAAACTCGGAAACGGTCCCATCTTATCTTCCGGACTCAACATCGGACGCGCTAGAGTGAAAAATGATATGAAGATAGAGAAAAAACGTTTGGTAGAAAAAGTAGAAAGTGCAGCTAATCAAATACTATTAAAGAGATCGGAAAAAGTAGATATATTTTGACGTCTTCCGAAAATCCAGCATTACTTGACACATTGAATTCATAGTGTATATTACGCACATATTGTTTCCTATGGACTATGCTAAGGAATGCAGTAGAATAGCAAAACATACAATAAGGCGTTTGACTTTTGTTTTAATGCTAGCTTTTCTAAACATTTTGCTATTCACGCCTGTTGCCCACCCAAGATTTTTTTTTTTACTCTCATAGTAGTATTAATTTTGCATATTGCAATTTCTATTTATAATGGTTCCTGGTGTCTGTTCTTGTACAAACAAATACCAAGTGTATTTAGGTTTCATACATTATTAAGCAGCATTCTTGAATGGCACATAATCAAATATAATACTGCTTTCAAGCGGTGAAATAATGATTACCCAACAGTCTTAAAGTGTCAGAAAAAATATATTTCGATGAGGTGTCGTATTTATGAAATACGACACGTTTGACTTCGCGACGGGGATAAAAACATAGAGAACACAACTCTAAAAGTTTTCTACCTTGATTTACATTTAGAGAGAGGCTCACAATTTTGGCACAAGTGTCAGGTTTAGAGCACTGCTTAATTTTTCGCTCTTTTTTATTTAGTGCAATGTACTCTAATAACATAAATGTGTCATATAGTGACGCAAAGTAAACTTTGTTAACATGCCACTTAGCTATTATATGTGCAAAGCGATTAACAAAATAAAGCCTTATGACAAAAATATAGCGGGCATCTTTTGTGTGTCTAGAAAGGTTACTAAATTTTTGACGAAGTTAACATTAGCATATTGAGGTTCTGCAGGGTTTTCAGTCCACATTGAATCCGCTTTTCTATCACCACTAGGACGATATGTCAAGGTCAAATATGTCAGCGATTTTATATAAAGTACTAACTGAGAAAGACATGAAGACATACAATAGAATGGCAGCGATTGAATGTCACATTCTGAAGGTTGCTTGATTGACGTGTTTACAGACTTGTTTTCCGTCGACGTTTTTTTACTGCCGTGACAGATCTTCGAGGAGAATTCAGTCCTTGAAATAGAGCTCCTTTGTTCTCTTTTCGTACCTCTCTGAAATATCTACAATTTCAAAATGCCCAGAATTTACCCTTTCCGGCATGCAATTTCTTATCTGATAATTCAAACAAGCTTTTAAGAAAACCGCAAATAAAGGAGATGCCAAAACCAACATTCAAATATTCCCGCTTTTTCAAGTAGAGTGACTTCACGTGTAAAACCTGCAGGTCGAGCGGGCACTCCAGAGAACCCAGGACGTCGCGCATACAACTGTTTTCGTTCTGCTGAAGGAACCTGGCCCAGCATTAATTTCACACAATCAACTTTTTTATAGCGACAGCTGTTAGTGTCAATCTCTTAGGGTGGTTTCATTTGAATTCAACAAAACCTCGTCGGGGTGGGTCCTCATGATTATCTGTGGAAATATTATGCGAAATACCAGTCCCTGTGGTAAACAAACCTGCCATTCAAAAAAATTACAAATGTATAGTTTGAGAGAAAAAAAAAATGAAACGCTGCCGAATAGAATGTGTGAACATCGCGATTCGATTTTTGCTCAAGTTTGGATGGTATTTGCAAAATAGTGACTTCTCACTTAGTCAAAATAATTTTATACTATAAATAGGCAATGCGGGTTGTTTTATAAAGAAAATTTGTTGTCTCTTAACACTTTTATTTATTTTACATAAAATCGAAAGCATGCCACCCAGAACAATTTTGACTAACATTGCGATAGCTATATCAAACGAACGGTGAGAAGCTATGTCATTAGACGTATACCGATACGTAGCTATTTATATAATCTATCGATTGGTTTATGTTTGTTGTTCATCAAACTTATTGGACGCATTTTATTCACTTCAACTGTGTACAAAAGTTATAATATGCAAACGTCGAAATTAATTTTCTAGAAAAAAAATTCATTTTTATTTTTTAGCCTATATTGTGTAGAAATAGTGTATAAATGTCTTGAGTGTAATATTTTGTTGTATTTTGGTGAGAACAAGTTATATAGGCCAATTCTAACCCCGTCACTCAATCCTTGGTTCAACTATGCTTGCTTCACCGCAATGCTACTGGCGGCCTCATTAATAACAAATGGATTTAGGAGCCAGTTTATTATGATCATTTTCCTGTTATGACGTGACAACTCCTGGAACATCTGAGGCACGTTACGGATGTCAAATTAACCATTCATGTTTATATTAATGCCACCTGCACCCTGGGAGCGGGGCGAGCTAGACAGTATATTCTGAGATCTGGCGGGCGAGTGTTGTTACAAAATATATATCCAAAGCAGACTGCGAATAAGTGAGATTTGCATATGCAACCAATGTTATTTACGATAGCCCGGCTTTCTGAAAGAAATGAAACCCCTACTATTATTGAAAAGCCATTATAGCTAGAAAGGGCAATAATTAAAATGTTCTTAATGGTGACGTTTCAGGTTGGAGATGAGGATGCGGATCTTGGACTCCACTAGGCCGTACAACTCTAAATGGTGCTCCTTGGTCATCGTGGTTCCCATGAGGACAATGAATGTTTGCTCTTCCCGAAGAAGTTGGGAGGCTCGAATAGCTTCATCCACTCAGTGCGCCCCAGCATGATCTCGTCGGTAATGGCCAGACCCTGCTTGAACACCGAGCGCATCATGTTGAGCGTGGACACGAACACGTCGAAGATGGAGCTCTTCTGCGAGTAGGCCGTAGAAAGCACTGCTTAGCTCAGACCCGGAACTCAGACTGCGGGTCATCAAGATGACCGAAGACGCCACCACTAGCCAGGACCTGGCCGCCGGCTGAGAAAGGAGAGGACGGCCCTCTCAATCCCCGCTTCCCTAAACCCCATCTCAGAAACAATAAAGTTTACTACTTCTACTACGAAATCGCTTTGTAATTTTGCCCCGAAATGTCATGAAGAGAGGAAGCTTCTGCTATCCCCTTTACAAGAGACACGAACAGGAGCAAAGCTGGTAGGTGGAACGTTACCTAGAGCTTCCGAAAGCGGCAGCCGACGTTTCCCCAAGAGTTGGATATCTGTTGTAATTTGTTTAGCAGTTTTAACAAATCAAAAACAAAATATCTCCTGACAGCCACGTAAAGCTCAGACTATGCCCTACGATACGATAAGCTTTGTTTACCTCGTGCCTCCGATCGAGGCTGTGTGCAGGACCGGTTCGCTGTCCCAACTATTCGTCTCTCACCAAAGAACTTCACTGCTCAAACTTGTCTGGCTCCGTTTAGTCAAGGTTGACTAGAGGAGGAGCGTAGAAGGTTCGACTTTGACGTCATCACGAAGGTCACGAGTGACGTCACTCATGACCCCTTAGCGATATCACTCGTGACTGTAGTGAGCCTTGTGGCGTCACTCGTGACCCTCGAGACGTCACACGTTATGTCAGTTGCTGTCATTACGAAAACTTCCCATAATGCAAATCGCGGTTACGCCGACGGCGACGTCGACGCAGACGACGCTCAAGACGGAAACAGGCACCTAAGAGCTACGCTGTAAATAAAAAGGGTTCATCCCGTTGTGCGGACATGTAGTACCTCAGTACAATTTAATTTAAAACAAGATCTACATGATACCCCTTTGACTATCCTTATCCGAAGATCCCCTTAAAGCGCAACTCCGCTCAATTCCGAAAAATTTAGGCTTACATGTGATTCCATTTCACAAAGCACTACTAAACAGCTCTACGTCTTCGGATTCGCGAAATGTGGAATATTATTTGTGTAATCTTAATTTAAACATCAGCTGATACCGAAACCGAAACTTCGGTTGCGTCAGGCAACATTGGTCTCGTGTCGTCAGAGTCATGGCCACGTCACGTCGAACCACGTGGTCTTGTGACGTTCGTGGGGGCGAGGTACAGGACACGCGACGCGGGCAGGTCGCTTCGCATGGCGTGGACGGTGATGGCCCGGGGGAGAGGGGGAAGGGGAGAACACGAAAGAGGAGAGGGGGAGCGGAGAAACCGGACATGCGATAAACGCGCAGGGCAGCGCAAACTAGCGCATCCGCGTTACGGTGATCACGTGGACGCCGTAGAGCCAACACCGGGAGGAGAAACTCATGACGTCATCGTTCAATTTCGCTCTGAGAAGTAAAAACAAACAAAACGTGAGAATGACGTAGTCATGCCTCTGGCGTAGTGGTTCAACGTTGGCCGCTCCAACTCCGTCGCATTGACTGCGCTGACGATTGCGCCTCACGTCGCACGCTAGAGTTGGCAGATTTCGGCGACTTGGCTCATTTGAAAGTTTGCTGGCCAGTTTAATAAATATATAGACGGAATTAGATCGTAATATTTGACATGGGGTCTTCCTATATGATACTGAAGAGGCTGCATAGTTTTCTAAATATCAAAAATGAAGCGAGTTGCCCTTTAAGACGATGTTCAAGTGTTTATTCCGTTCATACCCTTTTCTAACTATTCATGAACTAAGCCCTACCATATTCTCAAATACATGTTCCATCGAGTTGCACGACCGCCTCACAAGTGGATAGTACAAACAGTATACGTTTGGTGTCGGTGGACATTGGGGCTGTCCCTCGGCTTGCCCAGCCACCGATGAAAGATCGACACTACAGGTTGATATAAGCGCGACGGCACGAGGGAATAAAGATAACGTTTTCCCTAAGCTCGGAGTCGGTCCCATCATATCTTCCGCCCTCAACATCGAACGTGCTACTGTGACAGATATCAAGAACAGAAAGGAAAGTTTGGTAGAAAAAGTAAAAAGTGCTGCTTATCAAATACCATTAAAGAGATCAGAAGTATTAAATTTATTTTGACGTCTTCCGAAGATCCAGCATTACTTGACACGTTGAATTCATCATGTACCTTACGCTCCTATGTTTACTATGCACTGTGCTAAGGAATGCAGTAGAACAGCAAAAAACAATAAGGCCCTTGACTTTTGTTTTAATGCTAGCTCTTGTAAACATTTTGCTATTCACG
This sequence comes from Ixodes ricinus, assembly GCA_037355805.1. Classification (NCBI taxonomy): domain Eukaryota; kingdom Metazoa; phylum Arthropoda; class Arachnida; order Ixodida; family Ixodidae; genus Ixodes; species Ixodes ricinus. Next base: position 149,215 of record JAZHYW010032243.1, on the reverse strand, counting down.
CCTGTTGCACACCCAAGTTGTTTTTTTTTTTTTTTTTTACTTTGATAGTACTATAAATTTAGACTTTTGTGATTTGTATTTAAAATGATCTCTTGTTTCTATTGTTGCACAAACTAATACCAAATGTATTTAGCTTTGTTTCGTAGCATACATCATTAAGCAGCATTCTTGAAGGGCACATAATAAAATATAATACTGCTTTCAAGAGCTGAAAAAATAATTACCCAATATTCTTAAAGTGTAAAAAAATATGTTTCGATGAAGTGTCGTATTTGTAAAATACGACACATTCGACTTGACGACAGGGATAAAAAAAAAAAAAACAGAACACAACTCCAAAGTTTTCTACGCTGACGTGCATTTAGATAGAGGCTCAAAATTTCGGCACGGGTGCCAGGCTGAGAGCACTGCTTATTTTGTCGCTTATTTTTAATTAGTGCAATATACTCTAATAAAATGAATGTGTCATATAGGTGCGCAAACTAAGCTTTGTTAACATGATACTTGGCTATTATCTGTGCAAAACAATTAACAGCATAAAGCCTTGAAACAAAAATATAGCGCGCGTCTTTGGGCGTCTAGAAAGGTCACTAAATGTCTGACTAAGTTAACATTAGCATATTGAGGTTCTGCAGGGTTTCAGTCCACATTGAATCCGCTTTTCTATCGCCTCTAGGACGATATGTCAAGGTTAAATATGTCATTGATTTGATATAAATAACAAACGAGAAGGACATCAAGACATACAATAGAATGGCGGCGATTGAATGTCAGATTCTGAAGGTTGCTTGATTGACATGTTTACAGACTTGTTTTCCGTCCGCGTTTGTTTGCTGCCGTGACAGGTCTTCGAGGAGATTTCAGTCCTTGAAATAGAGCTCCTTTTTTTCTGTTTTTGTACCTCTCTGAAATATCTACAATTTCAAAATGCCCAGAATTTACTCTTTCCGGCATGCTATTTCTTATCTCAAAATTCAAACTGGCTTTTAAGAAAACAGAAAATGAAGGAGATGCCAAAACCAACATTCAAATATTCCCGCCTTTTCAAGTAGAGTGACTTCACGTGTAAAACCTGCAGGTCTAGCGGGCACTCCAGAGAACCCAGGACGTCGCGCATACAACTGTTTTCGTTCAGCTGAAAGGACCTGGCCCAGCATTAATTTGACATAATCAACTTTGTTATAGCGACAGCTGTTAGTGTCAATCTCTTAGTGTTGTTTCATTTGAATTCAACAAACCTTGTCGGGGTCGGTCCTCAAGATTATCGTTGAAAATATTATGCGAAATACCAGTCCCCGTGGTAAACAAACCTGCCATTCAGAAAAATTACAAATGTGTAGTTAGATAGAAAAAGAAAATGAAACGCTGCCGAATGGAATGTGTGAACATCGCGATTCGATTTTTGCTCAAGTTTGAATAGTCATTTCAAAACGGAGACTTCTTACTTAGTCAAAATAATTTTATGCTCTAAATAGGCAATGCGGGTTGTTTTAAAAAAAATTGTTGTCTTTTAAATTTTTGTTTTTATAAAATCGAAAACATGCCACCCAGGGCAATTTTGGCTAACATTGCGATAGCTATATCAAACGAACGGTGAGAAGTTATGTCATGAGACATATATCGATACGTAGCTATTTATATAAGGTATGAATTGTTTTATGTTTCTTGTTCATCGAACTTATTAGACGCATTTGATTCACTTCAACTGTGTACAAAAGTTAAAATTTGCAAACGTCGAAATTAATTTTCTAGAAAAAAAAATTCATTTTTATTTTGTAGTCTATATTGTGTAGAAATAGTGTATATATGTCTTGGGTGTAATAGTTTGTTGTATTTTGGTGGCAAGTTAAATAAGCCAATTCTAAGCCCGTCACTCAATCCTTGGTTTAAGTATGCTTGCTTCACCGCAATGCTACTGGCGGCCTCAATAATAACAGATGGCTTTAGGAGCCAGTTTATAATGATCATTTTGCTGTTATGACATGACAACTCCTGGAACATCTGAGGCACGTTACACATGTCAGATTAACCATTCACGTTTATAGTAATGCCACCTGCAGCCTGAGAGGGGGGCGAGCTAGACATTATATTTCGTGATCTGGAGGGCGAGTGTTGTTACCGAATATATTGCTAAATGCAGACTGCGAATAAGTGAATTTGCATACTCAACCTGTGTCATTTACGATAGCCCAACTTGTGAAAGAGATGAAACCCCCTACTATTATTGCAAAAGCCGTTATACTTAGAAAGGGCACTAATTAAAATGTTCTTAATGGTGACGTTTCAGGTTGGAGATGAGGATGCGGATCTTGGACTCCACTAGGCCGTACAACTCTAAATGGTGCTCCTTGGTCATCGTGGTTCCCATGAGGACAATGAATGTTTGCTCTTCCCGAACAAGTTGGGAGGCTCGAATAGCTTCAACCACACAGTGCGCCCAGCATGATCTCATCGTTGATGGCCAGACCCTGCGTGGACACCGAGCGCATGATGGTGCGCGTGGACACGGACACGTTGAAGGTGGAGTTCTGCTGCGAGTAGGCCATAGACTGCACTGCTTAGCTCAGACCCGGATCTCCAGACTCCGGGTCGTCCAGATGGCCGTAGACGCCACCATAGCCCAGGGCCTGGCCGCCACCTGAGAAAGAAGAGGACGGGCCCTCCCACTTCCGCCTCCCTAAACCCCAATCTCAGAAACAATAAAGTTTACTACTTCTACTACGAAATTGCTTTGTAATTTTGCCCCGAAATGTCATGAATAGAGGAAGCTTCTTGCCATCCCCTTTACAAGAGACACGAACAGGAGCAAAGCTGGTAGGTGGAACGTTACCTAGAGCTTCCGAAAGCGGCAGCCGACGTTTCACCAAGAGAGTTGGATATCTGGTTGTAATTTGTTTTCGTAGTTTCAACAAATCAAAAACAAAATATTTCTGACAGCCACGTAGAGCTTTCTTCAACAATCAAACTTCAAAATAAAATAAAACAGACAGTCTTTTTTGTCAAATGAGGCAATAACGCTCGTCTTGCAAGTAGCACTCAGTTGTTCATCGAACTGACACTCACACCGGTTGCTTTGATCAGCGCGAGGGAGAGCAGTGATGGACTCAGACTACGCCCTACGATACGAGAAGCTTTGTTTACCTCGTGCCTCCGATCAAGGCTGTGTACCGGACCGGTTCGCTGTCCCAACTATTCTTCTCTCACCAAAGAACTTCACTCCGCAGAGTTGACTTTGGACGATATCATGCCGATCTCATAAATACGCGGAACCACACGCTGAACCGCAGGGTCGCAATGCATTTGTAGTTATAACCGCTGTGATTATTGACAGTTTCCCAGTTGCCGGAACAAACACTGACCTGGGCACGCAAGCACCACACCAAAGAGGCACTCTTTATCGGCGGCTATCTCTTTTAAGTTCGTACATCTGATTTTGTACGGGCCCCTAAAGTTTGCTGTCCTCGTTTATCCCTTATTCTATTATCATAAGATAAAGCGCGCTCTTTTTCGGTGATGTATTTCAGCGACAAGATTCAAGACATTTATTCAAATTGCTCAAAGAAAGTGAAGTTTAAACAATGAAGGCATGAGAATATTTCTGTTGATAATAAATTCCTAAAATTATTCCACGTTAGGGATAGAGTTTGCAGCATACACCATCAAACTCCAGGAGCTCTGTTGAGCAAAAATGAATCTTGCGAAATGCGCAACAAGTCACAGCTAGGAAAAGTTTAGCAAAGCGGAATCAATAATGTAAACCAGTTTAAAACCTCGACAAGAGACACGGAAAAACCTGGAATCTTGTTAATCAATTAGTTTACTGAAACAACTAAACCCAGCATTGCTGACACGATTCGAAATAATTTCCACAGTACCATTTCCTACATGGCCCAATCAAATTTTTTTAACAACAGTTTCGTCGCTTCTGTAAATGTTGCCAAAAGCAATATCCGCGAGTAGTCCAGCTAACAGGTTGGAGGATAAATATCAAGATTATTTTAATCGTGATTTAAGGTATAATGACTTGATTATTTAAATCATTATTTTTAATGTGATGAAATCTTGCTTTTTACTTCGATGCTTGAAGATCAAACCTTTCCCTCAGAAATTATTTCCAAGATATATTTTACTTACAGATTGTCTCTCATTTGAAACTGTCAATAAACATTTCTTTTGTATCTAAATCAAATATTCATCAAGCAAAGAAAAGATTGTGGCAGGCTGAAAAAGAGAAGAAAGCAGTGTTCTTCTGAGCAAATCAGAACATTGAGTTGCATGTCTACAAAAGTAAAACGGTCAGCTAGAACGATAGGGACAAAACACAGACAGGGAGAAACGAGACATGCATGTCGCTGACTATCAACTCAGACTTTATACTTCTTCTTCATCACTTTAACACAAAAATTCACACCTAAAGTAATGCTAATAAATCACCACTAAATTCTTACATTTACACTACTAAAATGAATTAAAATAAATGAAATGAAAATAAATTGAATTAAATTGTTATAATTATTCTAGTTGACCGTTTCCTTTTTGTATTATGTACCAACTAGCTCAACTTCAGCTTGTTATTCATTTCTACCTTGCAATTCGTTCGCTAGCTATATAGTGTATTATTGCAACCGAAGTTATAACCCGAAATAAACGAATACAATAAAATTAATGCCGGGATGAGATACGGCGGTGGTGTACTTATAGCTTGCAGGCAATCTTTGAACGAACATTGACGTCACGATCTAGAAACTTATCAAGAATCGGTCTGGGTGGAGATAACTTCCGCTGATGGGTTCAACCTTCTTATTGGATCATATTATTTTCACCCTGCCTCGGATTCTGCTATATTTATAGACCACTTCCATTTCCTGGAAAACAACATCGATATGGCTGAATCTCGCGTGCAAATTTACGGAGATTTTAATCTGCCAAAGGTTGACTGGCCTTCCGGTATAATCAGTGAAAGTTCATGCACGCGTCAAAAAGCGTTCTGCTTTTTCAACTCCACCAATTTTAATGATTTTATGCAGCAAAACATGTTTGCGAACTGCTCCGGTAATATTCTGGATCTTGTTTTATCTGACTTCCATGTCGCGGCAGTAACTCGCATTAGTGATCCGCAGGCAAATGCTGATGCTTACCACCCTCCGCTCGCAATCTCGTTTTCAATGTCTTTAATGGGTGGTACCACCTTGCTGCGGGCTAAGATATACGCACTTTCTCGGATGATTATTTTGGGTTATTTAAATATTTTAAGAAATATGATTGGAGCATTATTTTACAAAATTCGGATGTTGATTTAATGGCAGGCGGTCTTGGATCAGTAGTCAATAAAACAATGGATAAGTTTATTCCTGGGCACCCTCAACGTCCCGCGAAGTACTCAAAATGGTTCTCGAAGAATCTACGACATTGCTTAAGGTTAAAATTGCATTACCGTAGATTGTATAAAAAGACGAAACTGAACTTTTGGTATGAAAAATATCATATGCCCGTAACTCACAAAGAAGCTCCTTGTTAATGACCAGTATATCTATCGTAAGCAAGTGGAGCTGAGCTTAAACAAATAACCTCAATAATTCTGGCGCTTTGTAAAGAAGCATACTAGGAAGGAGACGGGCAATATAACGCTGCGCGGTGGGTCTGGGGTTCATACGTCCCCAAAGCCTGTCTGCTAGCAGTTTTCACATAAATTTAGTTCATGTTTTTCTTGTGTCCATACCTGTTCGCCTTTGAGGGGGGAGTCGGGTGACGTTTGTCCACACACTACAGCGCACTATTGCAAACAACACTCACTCCTTACACACGAAGAAAAAAAGAAAATTCAAAGAAACCGCGCCGACTGACTGACTTCGGTAGTGCAAGAGGTAGAAGAAGACAAAGTATATATAAAAACAAGTTGTCAGTCAGCGCGGTTTGTTTGAATTTTGCTTTATTTTTCGTGTGTAAGGAGTGAGTGTTGTTTACAATAGCGCGCTGTAGTGTGTGTGCGTCTAGTGTAGTCTAGTGTAGTGTAGTGTGCGTCTAGGAGATCGGTGCGCGAGATTCGGGATATTCGGTAGATGCAAGAGGTAGAAGAAGATAAAGTATATATAAAAACGAGTTGTCAGTCAGAGAGATTGGTTTGAATTTCGCTTTATTTTTCGTCTGTAAGGAGTGAGTGTTGTTTGCAATAGTGCGCTGTAGAGTTTGCAAAAATGATCAACCAACTCGCCCAAGCTGCAACGTTAACAAGATATATTTCTAGTACATCGGGCCTTTCTCCGCATCTCTCCTGAACCCCAAGTTTTCTTGTCACCTGGATTGCCATTAGCGTGTGCCAGGCAAGAACCTTCGGATATTGCATCCGCAACAAGATGATACCACCTGAGGTAAACGCCCTTTTTGGAATCTTCGCCCCATCAGTCGGCCACGGCACTAGAATGTGCAAGATAATACAATCGGAATGGCATAGACAGACACGTTTTCACCGGACTTCTCTTTACGTGAGCCTATGCAATCTTCCCCATGGGAGAAGCATTTGGTGTGAGCACTCTCTACACACTGATCGCCTAACAGAATATTTATGGCGACTTATTTTGAGACATCTCCGCAATCAAACCCCCAAAAAGGTGAAACGTCCCAGCAATCCTGTGCATGTCATAGGTGGCATTAATCTACCCCAGGCTGTGCAAAGTGTTCTCAGTCTTGGTCCCAAATTTGCTGTGGAACCAAAGAGGTCACCGCAAGAAATGCTATCGTTTATACGCCAGGTCTCGCGCCGTGCTCCTGAGTTGGAAGTCGACCGGGTTACATCCGAAGGAGTTGACCTGCTACTCCGACAAGTACCGCAGGCCTCTTCTATATCTACCAGGAGGGTGATTAAATATCTACAAGAGCATACCCTATCTCTTTTGCCTGCAGACAAAGAAGGAGGCTTTGCTGTTATGCACCAAGATATGTTTGGGACAAAAGCCATCTCAGCGATCGAGTCAGTTTTCCAATGTCATGAAGATGTCTCCCTGAGTAAGGCCAAAAAATATGCTAGGCAATTGTGCCAGTCGTATGAACTGAAAAATCTTTGCACCCACATCGATCGCAACAAGCTGCTAAGCCTCAGTGTATTTTTCAGTGCCAAAACCCATAAACCCGGTTACCCCTTCAGAGTTATTGTATCCGAAAAAGGAACTTGGCAGAAATCACTCGCCCTTTTTCTCAAAGAAAAACTAAATCTTCTTACAATTGACGACCCTTTCTTAATTAGGAGTTCCAACGAGGTCATCGCAATTCCTGGCACAGCAGAGTTATAATCACCTAGAAGCTTTTTCCATCGACATAAAAGACCTATACTACGAACTGCCCCAGGACGGCCTTTTGCGATGTGTAGAAGAGAGTATTGATTCTTTTGGTGGCATAGCCTTCCAAAATTCCGCGGGTATTTCCGAAGACAATTTTCTACATCTACTCTCGGTTTATCTACACTCGACCTTTATTACCTGGAAAGAAAAAACTTATCTACAGAAGAAAGGTGTTTGCATTGGGTCGTGTATAGCTCCAGTGCTAAGTGATCTCTACCTCGCCCACCAAGACAGACTATTGAACAATTGCCTTGACTCCCCCAGAGTTGCTAGAGTATTTCGGTACGTTGACGATTATTTGATCATTCTTGACGCCGAGAACAGCAATTTTCCAACCACTGTGGCCGGCGTTCTATCAACTTTCAAAAACTGCCTGAAACCATTGGAAATTACTCATGAGCTTCCGGAAGAAAGATCTATCCGATTCCTAGATCTCAGGCTCAATTTCCGACACACTCATATATGCTGGACATATGAGCCAAGGGGTAAAAAACCAATTCTTCCGTTCAATTCGGCACATTCTAAGCTGGTAAAAAGAGGAATCGTAAAATTATGTCTAAACAACTCTCTTCAAAAATCCTGCGAGCACTCTATTTCAGTAAGCTTTGATGCGCAAATTTCAAGATTAACATCCGCCGGATATCCCATCTCGTTATTAACATCGATTGCAGAGAGCATCCTGAAAACAAAAAATAAAGGAACATCTGTCACACCAAGAGCCAGAGATAGAACCACGAGACCAGTCGTTCTTCCCTACTTCCACAGGTTCTCTCATGGCATCAAGAAAATCGCTAACAAGTTCAACATCAACGTCGTCTTCTCTGCTCCTAATAAGCTTGCCAACCTGTGCAAACAAGTCAACTCACCTAATTCCCACCGAACAGTAAGCTGTACCAAAAAACATCAGAACAGCTTCGTTGAGTGCGCCGAGGAAGTGGTGTACTCATTTCCCCTTTCGTGCGGGAAAATGTACATAGGGCAGACTGGACGATGCCTTAATGATAGGCTCCGTGAACACAAAAACAACAGCACCAGAGCTAACTCTGGCCATCTGGGCATACACTGCCGTGATTGTGGGTGCGAGGTTCACCTGCCATCTTGTACAATTTTAGGTAGGAACAGTAACCAATTAACTAGAGAAATTATTGAAGCTGAACACATCGCCAGGAATTATGAAAACTGTATCAGTACACCATCTTTAAACCTGACAGAAAAAGAGAAAAACATTTTTAGGCGTCTAGGAGATCGGTGCGCGTGATTCGGGAAATTCGGTAGTGCAAGAGGTAGAAGAAGACAAAGTATATATAAAAACGAGTTGTCAGTCAGCGCGGTTTGTTTGAATTTTGCTTTATTTTTCGTGTGTAAGGAGTGAGTGTTGTTTGCAATAGTGCGCTGTAGTGTGTGTTAATAATGAGCAACCAACTCGCCCAAGCTGCTACGTTAACATGTCGGATGACTATTTTCCTCTTTAAGACAATTACAGTCGATGAGGTGCTTTCGGCCATTAGGAAACTAAACTCTACGCTATCGTCCAGCAGCCATGGTATTCCCAATGTGTAATGTGAAGGGCTGCTGCGAAATTTCCGCTCCTATTCTTGAGAAGTTTTTAACTTGTCGCAGCAAACAGGTGTATTTCAAGAAAACTGGAGATCTTCAATTATTGCCCCAATTTTAAATCTGGTAGTTCTAGTGACGTCAGCAATTATCGTTCAGTATCTCTTTTAAATGCATTATCAAAAGTATACGAGAAGGTTATGTACAAACAGCCTATAGAATTATTTTAAACAGAAAGGTAGTTTCTATACAGCGTGGGTTTAAAGCAGGAAGATCCGATGAAACGAATTTATGAACATTTCTTAATTATTCTATGCCAATTGTTCAAAGCCAGGGTCAGTTAGATGCAGTGTATTTGGATGTGTCCTAAAGCCTTCGGCAAGGTCAATCATGCATTGCTATTGATGAAACTTGGGAGCTATAGGGCCTGGTCCTGAACACATTACCTGGTTCAGGACTTATCTACATGAAAGACAGGACTGTGTTAGGGTTTCAGGCTACTTGTCACAACCTTTCATGTCTATTTCGAGTGTAACCTCAGGGCTCGAATCTTGGTCCGCTATTGATTCATTATTTTTATAAACGACTTTACTGTTCTCCGTCAAACACACCGCAGGTGCTCATGTTTGCAGACGACGTTAAACTGTTTCGGCAGGTCAACATTAACACTGACTGTGCTTTGCTGCAAGAACATGTATATACAGTACGAAGATGGTGTATTCTGAACAATTTCGCTTTGAACCTCGCAAAACCCTAGTGACGTCATTGTCCACAAAGCGTTGGCACATCATCTTATATGTACTGTATGGGAATGGAACCATAAGTCGAACCGCAATAGTTAAAGATCAAGGGGTCTTTGCGGATGATCACCGTTTCTTTACTTCTCACGTGAACTCCAGTGTTAGCTAGAGTCTGCGCATGTTGAGAATAATGGCCCGCCTAACTAGATCATTTAGCACTCATCAATGTCTCTTGAGACTCTTCAGTACTCATATACACTCTAGACTTGAATTTGCATCATGTTATTTGGAACTCTATCTCTAGAACAGATAAGTGAAAAAATTTAACATATACAAAAACGATTTGTGCGGATTGTCTAGGACATATATTTTGGTCCTAAATGTTATTTTGAATATTATTTAATTTTATCCAAACTAAAACTGTGCACTCTACAGTAACAGGAGATCTGTCCGGGATGCTAAGTTTGTGCACAGGTTGGTCCATGGGTCACATAGAGAGTCCTGCGCTTCTTGCTTCTTTACACTTCCACAGTCCTGTCAGTGCAAACTCTAGAAATCTCGGAGTTCTTTACCCAGATATTCATAGCAACTTGTAACCGATATCAACAATTCAACATGTTTTAGACACGAAGTTTTGCAATGTTCATATTTTTTGTACAAAGTTCCCTCTTGTTTCTACAGGGTTGCTCTAAAATTGCAAAAACTGTCAGCATCTGTATAATATAAAGCATGCGTATGTTTTAAAACATGCATATAATTTAAAGCGTGTAAATTTGTGACGAATATGTTTTTTTGTGCTTCGTGCTTTACCGCAAAGGCCTTTGAGCTGTTGGTAAGCACGCTCAAATAAACATGAATATGACTTGAATTGAATGTCAAATTGCAAGCTAATCAAAACGTAAAATGGTATTAAAACGTTTTTCGAGCTAAAAATTTGTCTCGTTTTACAATGACAGTATTTACATCAATAAAATGATGTAAAATCAAAGTGATTGATTGAGAACAAAATATACACATTTACATCAAATAAGTGTGATTTGATATAGAGAAATCGAATTTAAATCAAAATAAATTGAATTAAAACTAAATACATCGAATTTAAATCAAATAAATTTGATTTATTGAAGTTTGAAAAACATGCAGTTTTTAAACTTTTACCAGTAGGTGTTCCTTGTCGCGTCAGCACCGCAAATTCAGTGTACCTGCTAGAAGCGGCAGAAGATGACCTCTTGAATACTATACATTAAAGTGAAATCTTTAAATAAACGATAGAGATATCCGCTACAATTTAGATAAATGAATATCAATCCTGCTAAAACTATTAATGTAATTTCTACACACCGGCAATATTCCAAAGCTCCTCAATTGTCTTCGTAATAATGTCGTTACACATAAAATGGGCAAGCAAAGAAATTGGGAATACAGACCCATTTCTATAGTATCCATCATGACTCACGTAATCAAAAACTAAGGTACAAATAAATATAAATAACTTTTGTGACACACTTTTTCTTAATGAGCACTGCACAATACGGCTTTTAGGCCGCAGAAAAGTACATTTAGTCTTACAGTCGGATTTCGCAGATCGCATACACGAAACACTAGACAAAAAATAAAAGAGCCCTATTTCTTTTCATTATACTGTCAATGGCCTTTGATACCATTGATCTCTCTTAACGCAAGGAAAGCTAGGGTGAATGGGTTTAAGGGTCCGTCTCATCAATGCTTTCAGAACTATTTCACAAACATGCACCAGACGATGATGACAGTGCACTATCGCATGAAAACTACCACCAGGCAGCTATGATTTTTCAGAAATACCTATATAGGTTAAGGATCTGGGCTTCAGAGCTAGATTTGTTTCTGTGAATGTTACGAAAACAACACATAATGGTTTTCGAAATCCACACAATGTATCTTACTGACACCCAAAAGTTTTCTTTATTCAACACAATGTGATAGTTGCAATTATAAGCCATATGACGGTTCCGTCAAAATATCGAGAGTATATGTTGATGAGCACGTGCCATACTGTTAACATGCCGAGATGTATAAAACAAGAAACTAAACAGCATATCTCCGCAGTTATGTAACATAAAATGTGCATGTAGCTTAAAATAAGATAGCTGATGTTCAACGCTTTAACGGAATCTACATTGAGCTATAGCGTTAGACTATACAGGTGTTTTTTCAACTGCACTAAAATTTTTAAATAAGGAAACGTTTTATGAATAGGTTTTACTGCGTGTTTATATGGCTCGGCGGACATTAGATGAAGAATATAACACATCACTATTATCAGACCTTAATTAACTAAAACCGAGCGATTGAACTTTTTAATTACTGTAATTAGGATATATGTTTATATTGAACTTTGAGGCAGTCGTATGCCAAGACCGTTCCATTCTGTAGAATTTGCGTAACCAGCTTGTGTACCGTGAAATTCGTCCACGAATTTGCACTTTTATCGTGCTAATGTAGCAAAGTTCGGCTATAGTGACCACTTTCCGTGGGTTTGCCGAATTTAGTGGATAAAAGTCGGCTTAAGTAAAAAATTCGGGGGCAGATATCTTGGAACACAGGCACATTACGCGAATTCTCCAGAATGGAACAGTCTTGGCATATGACATGCCTCAAAGTTTGTAATATAAACATATATCCTGATTACAGTAATTAAAAAGTTAATGAACGGATTTAGGTTAACTAGTCCGATAATAGCGATGGTTATATTCCCATCTAATATCCTCCAAGCCATATAAACACGCAGTGAAAACCGCATTCATAAAACTCGTACCGCCTTTATTTAAAAATGTTTGAGCAGTTAAAAAACACCCTGTGTGTATCATTGTTGGTCATACAAAGAAAGATATATGAGATACAATGTTAAGATAAATGGGCAAGAACATAGCCTACGGAACTTTTTATAATTAATTGGACATTGTATAAAAAGTTGGGCATTTTTTTCACATTTCTCTTAAACATAATATTAGAGTGCTATACTTCGTTCCAGCTTAAGCTCAACGCAGCCGACGCTACAAGGGTAATGGGACCAATGAAGCAGCACCGAAAGTGCAAGTCACTGGGTCTTTTCTGTTTCTTATTAGTTCAGCGATGATAGAACACATTCAGAAACATGACCATGATGGGGAAACTTTTAACGCTGCCTGAGTGGTTCCGTCAACTCATAGCGCTGGCTGCGTCTGAAGTAAATAGAAAACGAAGCTATAGCTTCAAAACTAGCAGCTAATAAGCAAGAAAGAACTTTAGGCCTACTGATAGGCTTTTAATTCCAAAAGTGTACACACTGTATAGAAATAAAATAGAAAACATGTAAGGATGTTTTATTTCTTGATATATAAAGTGTTTTTTTCTTCAATCTTACGGGTTTCCAAAGCTATGTTTCCTTTTATTGACAGATGTTCTTCTGCAATGTTGTGGCTCTTTGAATGTACCTCAACCTAAGCATTTAGTTGGCTTAGCTTGTCCTACACACAAGCATTATGCAGCTTTCGTGGGCCAGCGATATTTCTTTATTTGTGATCCCAAATATATATGTACGCTCGTATGTATGAATGTAAATCGTATTGTAGAGATTTATTTATTATTTTCATTTATTTATGCACGGTACCTTAAAGGCCCAATTAAGCGCATTACATGAGGGTGGTACATTTGGTGTGAGTAAAAATCAGAACAAAACAATTGAAACAAAGTCATTAAAAAACGTCAATCTCGATAGGTTTTTTACTTTACTAATCAAATCGTGCAGAGTAAATATCGCTCAAAATATCACTGGAGAAATGTTTAATGCGTGACAAATCAAAATCTTAATTTTTACAGTCATGCCCCTAACCAGCTATGCCACTCAAAGCCTATGCCAATCATGCACTAAACATTTGCTGCAATTCAGAACGTGGTTCATCAACCTCCTCTCAGACGCGATTTTGTCTCCCAAATAAATGAATGCATCTTGGAAAAAAAAAGGTTCGTCTCGTTGTGTGGGCATGTTCTGCTTCTTCTATAACAATTTATAGCGTTATTAATTAAATTAAATTAAATTAAGCAACAACAAACAATCGCAGGAAATGCCCTTTTATAAAAGAGTTCCGCAAGAAGCCAAGTTTGTCCTTCAATTTTCCTTTAAGCATACACTTCAATAAAATTGATTTATCTAATTCTAGTACGCAAGATTACATGCGTTACACAAAAAAAAAGATTCACCTTGCAGAAAGTTGTATTCCTTATTCCTATTGCCCTTAAAGCTGGCGCAATTGAAATAGTCGTCATTTAACCTCCTCTCAGACGCGATTTTCTCCCGATAACAAAAATCTTGTAGAAAAAATTAGACGTTTACAATTCCCTGTCATGCCAAATTAGAGTGCAGACTCTTGAGGAGGAGGAGGAGGGTACTGGGAGGAGGCTACTCTCTCCTCCTCCGTACCCTCTCGCCCTCCTTTCCTCCTCTCCTCTCCCCCCTTCACCTCCCTCCTACTCCTCTCTTTCTCTCCCCTCCTCCTTCCCCTCCCTTCCATTCCCCTCCCTCCGTTCTCCCTCGTGACGTCACTCTTGACCCTAGTAACCCTAGTGACGTCACTTGTGAAGGCCTCGTTAAGGTCACTGTGAAGGTCGTGACTTTCACGAGTGTCCTTCGTGACGTTACTTGTGACCCTTGTGACCCTCGTCACGTCACATGTTACGTCACGTGTGACGTCATTGTGGGAAACGTCCCATAATGCAACGCGCGGTTACGCCGACGGCGACGGCGACGCCGACGCCGCTCAAAACGGAAACGGGCGCCCAAGAGCTACGCCTACGAAAAGAATGGTTCGTCCCGTTGTGTGGACATGTGTTTTTCCCTAAGCTCGGAGTAGGTCCAATCTTGCCTCTCCGTCCTCAACATCGAACACGCTAGAGTGAAAAATGATGTCAAGCACAGAAAGAAAAGTTTCGTAGAAAAAGTAGAAAGTGGTGCCAATCAAATACCATTAAAGAGGTCAGAAGGATTCGATTTATTTTGACATCTTCTGAAGATCCTGTGTCACTTGACACATCGAATTGATTATGTACGTTACGCACCTATGTTTGCTAAGCAGTGTGCTAAGGAATGCTGTAGAACAGCAAAAAACAATGAGGCGTTTGACTTTTGTTTTAATGCCAGCTTGTCTAAACATTTTGCTATTAACGCCTGTTGCCCACTCAATATATATTTTTTACTTTGACTGTAGTATCAATTTTGCGTGTTGTAATTTTTATATAAAATGATTTCTGGTGTCTATTTTTGCACAAAAAAATACCAAGTGTATTTAGGTTTGTTTCATAGCCTATAATAGTAAGCAGCATTCCTGAAGGGCACATAATCAATTATAATAGAGCTTTCAAGCGCTTCAATAAAACATTACTAAATAGTATTGAAGTGTAAAAAAGTGAAAGCCGTTTACAACTCCCTGTAATCGCCGAATTAGAGCGCAGCTCTTGAGGAGGAGGGGAAGGCACACGGGGGGTCACGTGACCTCGGAGAGGGGGGGTCACGTGGCCTGGGGGTCACGTGACCTCGAGGAGGGGGGATTCTCCCCGCTAGAATTTAGCGGGAAAAATTTTCCGCTAGATAAAATTTTCCACTAGATTTAGCGAGAAGATTTCCCGCTAGATTTAGCGGGAAAATTTTCCGCTAGATTTAGTGGGGAAAATTACCCATCATGCACCGCGCGGTTACGCCAGACGCCGGACGCCGACGGCGACGGCGACGCCGCTCAGGCCGGAAACGGGCGCCTAAGAGCTGCGCTCTAAAAAGCACGTATCGATCGATGAAGTGTCGTATTTGGGAAACACGACACTTTCAACTTCGCGTCAGGAATAAAAAAACAAACGGAACACAACTCCAAAAGTTTTCTATCTTGATGTTCACTTAGATAGAGGCTCAGAATTTTGGCACAAGTGTCAGTTTTAGACCACGGCTTATTTTGTCGCGTATTTTTAATTAGCGCAATGTACTCTAATCAAATAATTGTGTCATATAGTTGCGCAAACTAAACTTTGTTAACATGCCACAGAGCTATGATCTGTGCAAAGCAATTGTGCAAAGCAATTGTGTGCATCTAGAAAGGTTACGAAATTTTTCTACTATGTTGACATTTGAATATTGAGGTTCTGCAGGGTTTTCAGTCCACATTGAATCCGCTTTCCTATCGCCACTAGGACGATAGGCCGAGAGTCCAATTTCGTCCGTGATTGTATTTAAAGAATTAACAAAGAAAGACATGAAGACATACAACAGAATGGCGGCGATTAAATGTAAGATTCTGAAGGTTGGTTGATTGACGTGTTTACAGACTTGTTTTCCATCGGAGTTTTTTACTGCCGTGACAGAGTCTTCGAGGAGATTTCAGTCCTTGAAATAGAGCTCCTTTTTTTCTGTTTTGTGTACCTCTCTGAAATGATCTACACTTTAAAAATGCCCAGAATTTACTCTTTCCGGCATGCTATTTCTTATCTCAAAATTCAATCTAGCTTTTCAGAAAACAGCAAATGAAGGAGATGCCGAAACCAACATTCAAATATTCCTTCTCTTTTTTAAGTAGCGTGACTTCACGTGTAAAACCTTCAGGTCGAGCGGGCACTCCAGGGAACACAGCACATCGCGCATACAATTGTTTTTCGTTCTGCTGGCCTCAGCATTAATTTCACACAATCAACTTTTTTCGTAGTGACAGCTGTTAGGGGAATCTCTTAGGGTTGTTTCATTTGAATTCAACAAACCTTGTCACGGTGGGTCCTCAAGATTATCAGTGAAAATATTATCTGAAATACCAATCTCTGTGGTGATCAAACCTGCCTTTCAAAAAAATCACATATACATGTACTTTGAGAAAAAAATGAAACGCTGCTGAATAGAATGTGTAAAAATCACGGATCCATTTTTGCTCAAGTTTGGACGGTCTTTGCAAAATATTGACTGCTCACATAGTCAAAATAATTTTTATACTATAAGTAGGCAATGTGGGTTGTTTATAAACAAATTTGTTGCCTTCTAACTTTTTATTTATTTTTACATAAAATCGAAAGCGTGCCACCTAGAGCAATTTTGACTAACATTGCGATAGCTATATCAAACGAATGCAGAGACGCTATGTCATGAGACATATATCGATACGTAGCTAGTTATATAATCTATCGATTGGTTTAAGTTTCTTGTTCATCGAGCGTATTAGACACATTTGATTCGCTTCAAATATCTTCAAAAATTTAAAATATGCAAACGTCAAGACTAATTTTCTAGAAAAAACATTAATTTTGTTTATTTTCCAGTTTATATTGTGTAGAAAGTAGTATAAGTCTTCGTTGTCATGTTTTTGTTGTAGTTTGGTGACAACAAGTTAAAAAAGCCAATTTTTAAGCTCGTCATTCAATCTTTCGTTCAACTATCCTTGCTTCATTGCAATGCTACTGACGGCCTCATTAATAACATATGGTTTTAGGAGCCAGTTTATCATGATCATATTGCTGTTATGACATGACAACTTCTGGAACATCTGAGGCACGTTACGGATGTCAAATGTACCATTCGTGTTGCAACCAATGTTATTTACGATAGCCCGGCTTCTGAAAGAAATGAAACCTCCTACTAATATTCAAAAAGCCTTTATATCTAGAAAGGGCAATAATTAAAATGTTCTTATTGGTGACGCTCCACGTTGGAGATGATGATGCGGATCTTGGACTCCACTAGGCCGTACCACTCTAAATGGGGGTCCTTGGTCATCGTGGTTCCCATGAGGACAATGAATGTTTGCTCTTCCCGAAGAAGTTGGGAGGCTCGAATAGCTTCATCCACTCAGTGCTCCCCAGCATGATCTCGTCGGTGATGGCCAGACCCTGCTTGAACACCGAGCGCATGATCGTGCGCGTGGACACGGACACGTTGAAGATAGAGTTCTGCTGCGAGTACGACCGTAGACTGCACTGCTTAGCTCTAGACCCGGATCTCAGACTGCGGGACTTTCAGATGGCCGAAGACGCCACCATAGTCCAGGGCCTGGCCACCGCCTGAGAAAGAAAAGGACGGGCCCTCCACTCACCCCCTCCCTAAACCCCACCTCGGAAAAAATAAAGTTTACTACTACTGTTTCAAAATTGCGTTGTAATTTGGCTTGAAATTTCACGGCTGGAGGTAGCTTCTTGCCATCTCCCTTTACATGAGACACTAACAGGAGCGAAGGTAATAGGTAGAACGTTACCTAGAGCTTCCGAAAGCGGCAGCCGACGTTTCCCAAAGAGAGTTGATTATCCAGTTCTAATTTGTTTACGTAGCTTTAACAAATCAAAAACAAAATATTTCTGACAGCCACGTAGAGCTTTCTTCGAAAGGTAATCGTCTTCAAACTAAAAAAAAATTAAAACAGACAATTTTTTTTGTGTCAAACGAGGTGTAAACACTTATCTTGTAAGTAGCACTCAGCTGTTCATCGAACTGACACTAACGCCGGTTTCTTTTATCAGCGCGAGGGAGCGCGTGATGGACTCAGACTACGCCCTGCGATACGAGAAGCTTTGCTTACCTCGTGCCTCCGATCGAGGCTGTGTACCGGACCGGTTCGCTGTACCAACTATTCTGCTCTCACTAAAGAACTTCACTGCCAAACTTGACCGACTGGGTTTAGTCGTCTAGAGAGGAGCAGCACAGTCGACTTGTGACGTTATCATGCCGATATCATGAATACGCGGAACCATATTTAAGCAGGGGTCGCAATGCATCTGTTGTTATAACCGCTATGATTATTGACAGTTGCCGGCAAGCTAACGCTGACTCGGGCACGCAAGCACCGCACCAAAGAGGAACTCTTTATCGGCGGCTATCTCTTTTAAGTTTGTCTATCTGATTTTGAACGTGTCCCCTAAAGTTTGCGGTCCTCGTTTATCCCCTGACTGCTATTATCAGAAGATAAAACACGCTCTTTCTCGGTGATGCATTTCAGCGATTCCTTCACATAATCGTCGGTACTAGACCAATAAGAAGTCAAAAGTTGAGGGAGAGAGATAATAGACACGCAAAAAGACGCACTTCGCTAAGGAAGAATTCACGCGATTTGAACTTGAATGTAGGTGGTCACGCGTAAATCGTACGTCCACTCTTAAGTCACGACTGCAGTTTTCAGCATTCAAAGCAAGTATTACGCCCATTACTTTGAAAGAGATAAGCTGAGTAATGGACCGCAACCGATATTTTCGGCCCGTAACCGACCTCAACCTAAATGCATTGAAAATAATCTAGCTTCCGACCAAAACCGCTACTGTTGTGTCGACGGATATAATCCACTAATAAAGAAGCATGGATTCAGGGGAACAGTTACGCCGTCGCTAGACGAGACCACAAAATCGGCAAGATTATTAGAAAACAAAATTTAGCAAACGGGTTCAAAACTACACTCGGTAGCAAACAATTTGATTAGGTTTATTTTCAGAGGTTTCATTATAATTCATTTTAAAATGTCGATCACCTAATAGCCGTACAACACATTGGTTGACAAGTTTCACGCCATTTATTCAAATTGCTCATAAAAAAGTGAAGTTTAAACAATAAAGGCATGACAATATTTGTAGATAATAAATTCCCAAAGTTATTCCACCTTCGAGATATAGCTCGCAGCAGATACCATCAAATTCCAGAAGCTGTGTTGAGCAACATGAATCTGGTGAAATGCGCAACAATGACACAGCAGTAGGACAAGTTTAGAAAACGGAATCATTATGTAAACCAGCTTATAACCTCGACAAGTAGACTCGAAAACAACGTGCAATCTTGTTGACTCAATGAATTTACTGAAAAACTAAACCCCGCATTGCTGATACGATCGGAAATCATTTCCACAGTGTCATTTACTACATCGGTTCTTAATCAGTAATCTTTTCAACAACAGTTTCGTCGCTTCTGTATAAGTTACCAACAGCAATATCCGCAAATAGTCCATCTAATCAGGTTAGATAATTATTGTAAAAATTATTTGAATCGTGATTTAAGGTGTAATCACACGACTATTTAAATCATTATTTTTACGGTGATGAAATGTCGCTTTTAAGTGCGATGTTTAAAATCATTCCTTTCCCTCCCGTAAACATTTCCAAGATATATTTTACTTACACTTTGTCTCTCTTTGAAGCTCTGAACAACCATTTCTTTTTCATCTAAATCAAATATTTACTGCCAGAAGAAAGATTATAGCGAGGCTGAACAAGAGAAGAAAGCAGTGTTCTTTTGCACAAATCATAAACATTTAGCTGATTTTCAAGCATAAGTAAAGGGTCACCTAAACGAGATGGACAAAACACATGCAGGGAGAAAAAGACCCATACATGTCGCTGACTATCAACTATGACTTTATACTTCTCCTCCATCACTTTAACAAAAACTTCACACCTTAAAATTATGCCAATAAATCACCCTAAATTCTCCATTACACTACTAAATTGAATTAAAATAAAAGAAATGTAATTAAATTAAATTAAATTACTCAAATATTCTAGCTCACTTCATTCCATTTTGCATTATGCACCAACTGGGTGAACTTCAGCGTGTTACGTCATTTCTACCTTTCAATTCGTTCGCTAGCTGTATGGTGTATTATTGCAACCGAATAGCTTTGCAGGCAATCTTTTGAGCGAACATAGACGTCACAATTCTAGGAACATTTCAAGAAGGCGGTTTGGGTGGAGATAACTTCCGCTGATGAATTCAAATTTCTTATTGGATCATATTTTATTTATATGCGTCATCCAAGATAAGATAATTCCGGTTTTTCTTCATTTATAATGACTTATTAATTTTCCGGCCCTGCAGACAGCGAAAGATCCCCGATCCGGCCCCCTGGAGCCAAACTTTTTGGAGACCCCCTGCTCTAAAACTATCGACCGGCCGTGATGGTATTCCCAATTGCGTCGTGTGAAGGGCTGCTGCGAAATTTTCTCTCATATTCTGAGAAGTTTTTAACTTGTCGCTGCAAAACAAAATGTATTGCCAGAAAACTGGAAATCTTTGAATATTGTCCCGATTTTTTGGAATCTGGTAATTTTAATGGCGTACGAAATTATTGTTCAGTATCTCTTTTAGATGCATTTTAAGCTAGCGTTCGAGAAGGTTAAGCACAACCGCCTATATAATTATTTTAAACAAAAGATCGTTTCTATAACAACCATGGGTTTATAGCAGGAAGATCCGTTGAAACAATTTATGCACATTTCTGAAATTTATTCTATGCCAATGGTTCAAAGCCGGGGTCAGGTAGATGCAGTGTATTCGGATATGTCCAAAGCCTTCGACAGGGTCAATCATGCATTGCTATTGATGAAAATTGGGAATCCATGATCTTGTTCCCGAATACATCACCTGGTTCAGGAGTTATCTACATGCATAAGACAGGACCGTTTTAGGTTTCTTGGCTACTTGGTCACAACCTTTCATGTCTACTTCCAGTGTACCTCAGGGCTCGAATCTTCGTCCGCTGTTGTTTTTCTTTCTCTTTCATTTTCTAATGATATACTGTTTCTTCGTCAAACACTCGCAGGTGCTCGTGTTTGCTGACAACTTTAAATCGCTTCCTGGCACGTTTCCGCAAAGACAACCGCCGCAAAACCCAAGTGATGTCTTTTGTCCAGAAAGCTTAGCACATCATCTTATGTGTACTGAATGGGAAACGAAACTATAAGTTCTGGACCACAGATAGTTAAAGATTGTGGAGGATTCCTGTGACTCACCATCCCTTGACGGCTGCGATAACGGCCAAAGGTCGAAACACTCGGCCTCCTTCGCCGAGAGCTGCGACCTGCTCGTGAGGGGCAGGAGGGGCCGCCAGGCTTGGGGGCTCTCCTCTCACCTCTCTCCCTGGGGGGATCCCTCCGTCCCCCCACTCGGATGTGCGAATCACTGCATGACAGTGCCAGGGAGGCTTTCGCCTCGACTTTCACCCGCTTTTCGGGAGGGGGATTCTGTCCGGTGACCGCGAAAAACAGAGAGGACGTGCATCGTGCAACCCTCCGATGCTTCCCCCGATCTTGCTTCTCCGGAACCCCACGTCTGTAGCAAGGTAGAGACCCTTGCTTACCCTTTGCCAGCAGGGGGGGGGATGCCGGATTACGGACATTGTAGTTCTTTACAGAGAGTGTTATAATAAATTACTCTTGGACTCTGCCCTCACTCTTGTACGTGTGTCTTCACTTCCGCTATATTCGAGAGAGTGAGACTGCAGTACACGATCATTGGCAGCGACGGGAGGTAATTCACCGAACCGACCCGCGCTAATGCATGCCCTTAATCGTCGTTCTATATTGCTGGGCGGAGATGGGAGAACTGCGCTACTAGGCTTGATGTCTCCTTCGAGATCGCCGCTGCGTGCCGAAATAACCATTTGTTTACTCTATCGGTACCTATTTTGCAGCTGGGGGCGAAATCCCATCATAAAATGGCGCCCAACGTGCGGCCACGACTTTTCCTTTATCGTTGTCGTGGCTCCTGGCCTTCGTCCTTTGTCCGGCCTATTTGCCGACCATCCTGCCTTTGATCGCCTCCGTACCACGAGCGTCCTGGTTCCCGCCACTTATTGTTGAGCGATTAGTGCCGAGTCGGCAATCTGCAGTGCCACCTTGAGCGAGCGCCGTGTGATTCGTGCGCGTTCCTGTTTTGAACTGGCGTGCGTCAAGCAACACTCGTTGTTGCGGGAGGACCTTTGTTCTCCATGCTTGATCCGAACCGTTCACCTGATTGTATTTGGGTTGCTAGCGCGCCACCAACAACTTGTCCTGAAGGGAAAATGCATGTAGAAGTTTTGATGATGTCTTTGACAACCGGGTGGACTTTTATGTCCGGCGGGGAGTGAAGCTCGGCAGAAAAGAGTAGCGAAGGATCAGCAGTGCAATCTGGGAAAGTAAATATTCGCGTCGTTGATTCGAGTTGTCGCGGACACTCATTTAGAGTCGGACGGTACGCCTGCCAATAACGTCGATGAGTAGTTGGTACTGCTACTGACAGGCTCCGGGAGCCGGCCGTGTAATCATCGGCGTCGAGAAGCTGTTTTCACACTGCTGACGCGCGCGCTGTATTCACTGCTGGTGGCTTGCAGTGGGCGCGGAAGGTTTTCTTCGGGAAAGATTTGTTCCTGCTTGATGCCAACGTACTCCTGCAGCCTGTGGTTGTTTTCCAGAATGACGCGTGCTTTGCGTTCATGGGGGTCGCCCTACGCGGTCTGAGGCGCACTGTGACAGTATCTGGATGGACGAGTGACTCTAAGACTTTCGGAGGTTATGTTGCTCTGAAACTCCGGGCGGCATGTAGCCAGAGCGCCCTTTGGCGATATCTGTCAGACTCAGGTGATCCAGGTGGAAGAGTGATTCTAAGACTCTCAGCATTTATGCTGCTCTGAAACCTGGCCTTGCCTCAAAAGAAAGGTGTACACCGTTGTGAGCCCTTGATCAAGCCCTTATCGAGTGCAAGACATGTTTTAGGGGCGAAGCTCCTAAGGGGTCCTACCCTTGTCCGTCCGTCACGCCGTCCGGCCAGCGTCCGCGCTCACATAAAAGAAAAATGTTTGCGCAGTCGACACGATTCGAACCTAGTGCGGAGACCCCAATGGATTTCTAGTCCATTGCCTTAACCACACGGCCACGACTGCGGGACGAGTAGGGAGCCCTGAGATGTAGTAGTAACTCAAGAGCTGGGGTTTCTGCTCGCGGATGAAACGCTGCAGGTAGCCGCTTAACGTCTATACAGGAGATTTCGCTGCGGTCAAATGCGTATATAATCGCGTAAAACTTTGCATGCATTGGCTCTAGCGTTTATAAACGAGGGGCTGCGGTCAAATGCTCAAATGCGTATATAACCACGTTCCATACCACGCACTCTCTTTCTAATATGGACCGTTGACTTAAGCGGTGGAGATGCGTTTCCATGGCTTCTAGCGGATCCAAGCTGATCCGCTAGAAGAACTACTGGCTCTGCATTTCACCGACCATAAAGCAGTAATAATGAAGTCGAAACGCAGCCCGGAACTCGAGCACTATTTATGAGCAATAAAAAACAAAATCAGCACCATCAGCACTACCTATGAACAATAAAATCAGCATCATCAGCACCACCAGAGCTTCGCCCCAATCAACATCATTCACCACGTAGAGATGCGGTCATTTTAAGGCTGGGTAAGCTAGCCAGCTCAAGTATTTGGCGAAGCTAGCAGGTTTGAGTGTGTGAGTTGCGGTTCCTTTTGTCTTCCTCCATGGGGAGCAAGATGGCGGCTATTTTGGCACAAGAAGTTGCATATTCCCCGCTCGCAGACGCGCATGCATGGCGGTTTGTTTCCTTCCGCCCCTTCGAGGTCCCCGTATCTATTTACCTCGACTTAAGAAGACGGGCCAGCTGCAGACTGTCACTCTTTTTGGCCACTTGTAGTCAACGGACTCTTCCGGTAGCTATAAAAGCGGGTATTGAGGCAGCCTCTATGTTAGCTGCCTGCGGAAAGGATTGAAAACTCGGCGTTTTTCCCAGAAGCTCCTTCCCGGTGTCCACATTAAGTTAACTCAATTAGTTTTGCTTGGCATGTGGACGCGTTTCGAACGGAGAGGCTCTCCTTTCTATGGCTTCTTCTTCCGGTGTCGAAGCGGGTCACTTTGGATATGTGCTGTGGCCGCTTGTTGGGTCCGTCTCCCAACTGAGCGCCTTCCTGTCACCGTTTACAAACTGGGTACCTTTTATTTGTGGTTTTGTTTGTCGTTTGCTCCTGCCCGTTTCTGCCGCCTTTGCGGCCGGGCAGGTGATCGTCGGTTGCGCGCACCCCTCGTTTGAGGCTGCGTCGCCCTTTCTTCCCTTTGGGGAGATCTACGGCCGGCCCTGGGCGTGTTGTCTGCTGGCGCATTACGACTTCGCAGGTCTGTTCTGAGGTCGTCCAGCCCCCCCCCCCCCCCCTCACCTGCCCACTGCGACCGAGACGGCGCCGAACCCCTGGGCGGTGTGTCTGGGACTTCCCCAGCTGGTCTCCGCTGGTGGGCGGCGGTCGCTGGTCTTTTGGTGCTGCCGCCTTCGCGACCGCCTGACTGCCCACCACTGCAGGCCAGCTCGTTCCGCGACACCTGGGTCCAACTGCATCGGCACGGTGTTTGTAATGCTCTGCGTGGCTGTGGCGGCGACTGTCAGTGCTTGGGACTTGAATTTTCCGGACTTCGGCCCTGCGGGCCAGCTGTTTACGGCGGACACAGTGAAGACGCGCTGGGTGTCGCGTGTATTTGTGGGGGTGCGCATAGAGATCATAGTTATATTCTATTTTACGAGAGTAGGTGGGCCTCCTTTATTTGTTAGTTGAGACCCACCTACCGTTTTAAGGAAGGGGATGTGGGATTCTGTGGTCTCCTTCCCCGATGGTTGAGATAACGGCCGCGGGTTCGGAACGCTCGGCTGCCTCGCCGTGAGCTCCGACCTGTTCGTGAGGTGGAGGGCCGGTGGCTTGGGGGCTCTCCTCCCACTTTCTCTCGGGGACCTCTTTCCGTCCCCCCCACTCGGATGCGAATCACTGCTGACAGGCGAGGAGGTCTTTCTCTTTGACTTTTCCCTGCTTTCGGGAGGGGGGACTCCGTCCGGTGACCGCGAAAGAGATAGGACGTGTATCGGCAACTTCTCCAATGCTTCCCCGATCTTGGCTCTCCGGAACCCCACGTCTGGCAGGTGAGGGACCTTTGCTTACCTTGCCAGCAGGGGGGGGGTATTTTGGATTAAGGACATTGTAGTCTTTTAGAAGAGTGTTATAATAAATACTCTTGGACTCTGCCCTTACTCTGGTACGTATGTCTTCTCTTCCACTATATTCGAGAGAGTGAGACAAGGTAGACGATCATTTCACCTACGGAGGTAATTTACCGAACCGACCCGCGGTAATGCAGCCCTAAACGTCGTCTGTATTGCTGCGGGGATGTGGGAACTGCGCTACTAGGTTTGACGTCTTCTTTGAGTTCGCCGCCGCTGTCGAAATAACCCTTTGGTTATTTTATTGGTACACTGTGTTGGTAGCGATATCCCACAAAATCTAGATATGTTTGTGGATGATCACCGTTTTTTTAATTCTCACGTGAACTCCATTGTGAGCCAGAGTCTGCGCATGTTGAGAATAATGGCCCGCCTAACTAGACCTTTTAGCACTCATCAATGTCTGTGGCGACTCTTCAGTACTCATGTACACTCTAGACTGGAATTTGCATCTGTTATTTGGAACTCTGTCTCTAGAAAAGCGAGTGAAACAAATTGAACGTATGCAAAAACAACTTGTGCGGATTGTCTATGACATATATTTTGGTCGTAAATGTTATTATGAATATAATTTCATTTTATCCCAACTAAAACTGTGCACGCTACATAACAGGAGATCTCTTCGGGATGCTAAGTTTTTGCACAGGTTGGTCCATGGGTACCATAGACAGTCCTGCACTTCTTGCTTCCTTACACTTCCCATTCCAGTCAGTGAAAAATCTAGAAATCTCTGAGTTCTTTTCCCAGACATCCATAGCAACTTGTCATCGATATCATGAATTCAACATGTTTTAGACACGAGGTTTCGCAATGTTAATATTGTTTGTACAAAATTTGCTCTTGTTTCTACAGGGTTGCTCTAAAATCGCCAAAGCTTTTTTCATCTGTATTAATGTAAAGCGTATGTATGTTACAAAAAATCTGTATAATTTGAAGCTAAGTAAATTTGTGATGAATATGTATTTTATGCTTCGTGCTTTACCGCTAAGGCCTTTGAGCTATTGCTAAGCACGCCAAAATAAACATTAAATTGACTTGAATTGAATGCCATATTGCGACCGAGTCAAAAAGGTAAAAATAGTATTAAAACGTTCTTCGAACTAAAAATGCATGTCTCGTTTTACTTTGACAGTTTTTACATCAATAAAAGGTCATTTAATTAAGTGATTGATGGACACAAGAATGTACCTAATTAAATCAAATAAGTGTGATTTAAATCAAACAAATCGAACTTAAATTAAATAAATTGCATTTAAATCAAATAGTATCTAATTTTAATCAAATAAATCTGATTATTAGAGTTTAAAAAACATCAATTCTTTTAAACTTTGCCAGTAGGTGTTCCTTGCCGCGTCAGCAGCGCAAATTCAACGTACCTGCTACAAACGACGGAGGATGACCTCATAAATAATATACATTGAAGTAAAATCTCTAAATCAACGATAGAGATATATCCGCTACAATTTAGATAAAATAAGTCCTGCTAAAAAAAATGTAATGTTATTTTTTCACACATGCAATATTCCAAATCGCCTCAATGTCTTCGTAATAATGTCGTTTTACAAAAAATGGGGACGCTAAAGAAATTGGGAATACAGACCCATTTCTATAGTATCCATCATGACTCGAGTAATCAAAAAATAGGAACAAATAAATATAAATAACTTTAGTCGCATATTTTTCTTAATGAGCACTACACAATACGACTTTAGGCCGCAGAAAGGTACATTTAGTCTTACAGCGGATTTCGCAGTTTGCATACACGAAACACTAGACAAAAAATAAAATAGCCCTATCTCTTTTCATTATACTGTCATTGGCCTTTGATACCAGTGATCACTCTTTAACGCAAGGGAAGCTAGGGTGAAGGGGATTTAAGGGTCCGTATCATCAATCCTTTCAGAACTATTTCACAAACAAGCACCAGACGATAATGACAGTGCGCTATCGTATGAAAACTACCACCAGGCAGCCTCGGTTTTTCAGAAATACATATAGAGCTTAAGGATATGGTTTAGAGGTAGTTTCATTTCTGTGAATGTTACGAAAACAACACTTAAGGGTTTTCGAAATCCACACAAAGTAATCTTATTGACACTCAAACGTTTTCTTCATTCAACACGATGTGATAGTTGCAATTCTCAGTCATATGACGGTTCCGTAAAATATCGAAGTATATGTTGATGAGCACGTGCCACATTGTAAACATGTGGATTTTATAAAACAAAAAAATCAACGCAGCATATCTGCGTAGTTATATAACATAAAATGTCATATAGCTTAGAACGTAAGATAGCTGGTGCTTAACGCTTTAACAGAATCTACATTGAGCTATGACATTAGACTACAAGTCCATTGTTGGCAATACAAAGCAAGCTAATATGAATATAAGATTAAGACAAATAGTCAAGAACGTAGCATACAGTAGTTTTTATAATTATATGGACATTGTATAAAAAGTTGGGCTTTTTTCACATTTCTCTTAAAATATTATTACAGCGCTATACTTCGTTCCAGCTTAAGCTTCAACGCAGCCGACGCTACAAGGGTAATGGGACCAATGAAGCAGCACCGAAAGTGCAAGTCACTGGGTCTTTTCTGTTTCTTATTAGTTCAGCGATGATAGAACACATTCAGAAACATGATTATGATGGGAATCTTTTAACGCTGCCTGAGTGGTTACGTCAAGTCATAGCGCTGGCTGCGTCTGAACTTAAGATAAAACGAAGTATAGCTTTCAAGACTAGCAGGTAATAAGCAAAAAAAACGCTTTAGGCCTACTGAGAGGCTTGTAATTGCAAAAATGTACACACTGTATCGAAATAAAATAGAAACATATAAGGATGTTTCATTCCTTGATATATAAAGCGTTTTTTCTTTAAGTAAAGAAACAGAACGCGTGCGTATTCAACTCGAAGTACGTATTTGGTACTTGACTTTAGAGCGAGCGATGTCTTCAGCCACGAGAAGGGACGACGGCTCGGCGACGTCTTCGTGACAATCCGCTTGCTGGTCGGGCGTGTCGTACCGGATGAATATCAATTCTTTTGATCGGTCCAAAATTTCTCTTTCAAAGGCAGACAGAATTCGCCGGTGCCGTGAACGACAGTTTTGAGGTAGAGGTCCCACGCCCGACGTCTGCTGCCACCCGCGAGTCCCACAAAACGCGAAACGGCGCCATGTTGAGAATAATGCGCTGAACTCATGGAATGCTTCTGGTTGTCTGTGCAACCTTTTCTTTTTTTCAATCAACGTATTTGCAGCTTTTTGGAAGCCACAAAAAATGAATTTCATTTTTTTTTCTATTTTTAGTATTGACTGTGTGCCTTCAATGACCCACGCTTTGATTAAATCTGGTGGTCGCGTCTAAACCTTAAAAAAACGGCCCGTGACCACGGAAAAGAGAGTGAACGCGACTCAAACCGGCCAGTTATCGATCGGCGGCTTTCGGGCGGAAAGAAACCGAATTTCGAGCCGCAAATTCTGTTTTGGATACTTGGGCTCTCATATGTCACGTACAACTAAAAAGCTTCGGCAAACATAAATACCCTGTCAGTGTTCCATTTAAGAAGATGAAGTGGTGTGAATAAAACTTTGAAACAAAAATATAGCAGGCTTCTTTGCGTAACTAGAAAGGTGGCTAAACGTTTTGTCAAATTTGACATTTGTGAACTTAAGTTCTGCAGGGTTTTCAGTCCGCATTGGATCCGCATTTCTATCGCCACAAGGATAATATATCAAGGTCAAATATGTCAGTGGTTTTATACAAAGAACTGACAAAGAAAGGCACGAAGTTATACAATAGAATAGCGGCGACTGAATTCCACATTCTGAAAGTTGTTTGACTGACGTGCTTACAAAACTGTTCTCCTGCGTCCTACTACTGCTGAGACACATCTTTGAGGCGATTTCAAACCTTAAAATAAAGCTCCGTTGCTTTGTCTACGTACCTGCTTGAAATTACTAAATTTTCAATACACCCAGAATCTACACTTTCCGGCATGCTATTTATTATGTCAAAATACAATCTAGACTTTAGGAAAACAGCAAATGAAAGAGATTCCAAATACAACATTCAAATATTTCCACTCTTTGAGCAGAGTCACTTCACAAGTTCATATGCAAGACCTGCAGGTCGAGCGGGCGCTCTAGAGAACACAGTGCGTCGCTCATACAATTGTTTTCATTCTGCTGCAACTGAACCTGTCCCAACATTCATTTCACACAATCAACGTTTTAATAGCGACAGCTTTTTTGGGAATCTCTTAGGAAACTGGCTTGACCGTCCTTCGAGAATTGTCCAGGTGACATCATTATTCACAGGATCGCTCCCAGTCAGCTGGCGCTGCCGCTGATTTTGTAAGAAAACAAAAATTTCGGTAACGTCGAAACGGATTCGAACCAGTAACCTATGAATGATAGCAATCGTTTGACGCTAAGAGGGAGCGCACCTCGAAGCCGCCATAAAGCACGGGTCCCAAACACACGACACGAGGACCGCATGCGAAACGCAACACCCGGGGAAGGGGCCCGCAAGCATCCCGTGGCTGCGAGCCGCCATTCCCATGCCTCGAGCACCCCATGCGCCGTGCATGATAGTTTCATATCCTAGATTTATTTTTCGTTCCAAAAGGAACTCCACATATATGACGCGTGCAAACATTTTGCACTATTACTATTTTGTTTGGACGGAGTATTGCTTCGTTTAAATATTGGCTTCTCATTATTTTCACGTATAAATATACCGGAATGGCAATACCACCACTAAGCTACAAGCGCAAGCTCTGTGTACAAGGACGCACCTCGCATGAGCGAACTCTTTCTCAACAGGAGAAAATGCCCATTATAAACCTATCTAAGCTCAGACTTCAATCTGTCAGACAATACTTTTAAAATGAAAGTATGTTTTTATTACGCTACTACAAACGTTGTCAGGAACACAAAATCTTCCGTACGAATATATATTTTTATATCCCTGTTAATCCTAGTAAACTGTGCGACGGGGCGAAGACCGTGTGACTGCTCTCGTTCTTGTCCAGCTCGTTCCTACCTTTGCATTATTGACTTTATCATCGTGCTTACTCTCATTCTTTTGAAAACTGCCAGTACTGTCGTGTGGTGGTGTTTTTGATTTTCTATAACATCAAAAGTGTGTACAAAATAGACGTAAGCAGAAATAAAAGCTAAAGGAGGCCAAATGGTGAGCTTACTAAGCAATTTAAAGGTTATTTGTTTACGCTCTGTTCACCCTAAAGCTGAGGCTGCAGCCAAAGCTAAAAGCTCGAGCTAGCCCCCGCTCCGGCCTTTAAAACGTACCTTTCTAGCGCCAGTGCTTGTTCTGCGAAAAAAATGCTCCATGTTTTAACCCTTTGTTGCATAGTGGCCACTACAGTGGACAAAGTTAATTAATTTTTAAATAAAGTGCCAGGCCGCATAATACCCGCACGCATGGTGTCCACCTCAGTGGACATATGGGTTTTCGATTGCTACTCATAGATGGCACCACCGTTCCACTGGTGTTGACATATTCAGCATCTAAAATTGCAGCCTCCACAAATTCCAGATAAGGCACATGCACCCTTGCAAAAGTGTCGTAAACTATTGAAAGAACTTATTACCCCTCTGTTAAACACTTTCATGCCTTCGAGGGAGTTTTTAGGTGTGATCTGTATAAATATGAGTGTTCGATAAGTCTTCATTGTTCAGTAAGAGATTTATTTGTGGCTTGTCCACTTTGGTGGACACCATGAACAGCAGCATTACGGGGCTATGGGCTATGCACAGATTGTTTATGGTCACGGTACGATTCCGGTATATTTACAGCACCAGTTTATGGTGCTGTAAATATACCGGAATGGTCCTATTTTCTGTTGTAATGAATAAAGCACCATAATTCTACATATTCGAAGGAAAAAAGCTATATTTTGATATTTGTTTGTTTTAGTGGCAAACGGTCTGCTACCAAATCGCCTTTGAGAGAAATAGACATCGACGCTTTATTGGATATTCCACTATCTGACTCAGGAATCAATGTCCTAATTAAAGACAGTCTGCCGTCAGGAAGTGATGTGGATCTTTTAGAGAGCGAGGATGATGACATCGATTATGCCATAAAGGATGATCAAGGCAGGTGTGATGATAGCTCGCAAGATACCAGCCAAAGTGATGAAAGTGACGATGAGGATCGCAAAACGGAAACCCAAGCTCCGTCTACAAGAAAAAGACGTCGAGTTCAAAAGGAAAAGCCAAAGTTATGGCCATGGGACGAAAGGGATCTTGTACCCCCAGTGCATGCTGTCCAGTGTAGTGGACGTTCTGTAATTAATAAACTACATTTCTGAAACCTAAGAAAAAAACCTAGGGTCTCCGCTCAATACCAATGGTTGCAAAAAACGCAAAATTTTATGATTTGCATGAACAGTTTTAAAGTATGCAACGAAGGGTTAAGATTTAAAATACCAGCACACCTCAGTACAAAAAGCGTTGAGAAACAACGTTCGTTCGTAAAGCACGTGAAGAGCACGTGATCACCGGCGGAAAGGAAGCGCGCTCCGTGATTGGCTGCTCCCTCAACACGGGGCCTACCTCTTAAATACTGCCGCCTACGAGGCAATTCAGGCGACCAGAAAAGTTGGAAGTATTGCACCTTTGATACGTCTACAGGAATACGTAAAAACAGAGCGGTGACGTCAGGCGCGGATGCGAAAATTTCTACCTGTTCAGGTACAGTCGCCCAATTTTTGAATTATATCACGTGAGCGTCGACCGCCGGGACGGCCAGCGCTGTGCCGCGGAGAAATGTGTGCGTCACGGGAGAGATTAGGCGCGTGTGCCATAGAGTAACACAGTAAACGACAAGAGCGCCACTCGAGCCGGATTCGCGGCCCAGGAGCCAGGGACTACGACGACCGTTCAGTGGCACAGTGCGGTAATAGTGCATCACACTTAATTATCTCAGATATTTATCAGGCTTTCTGCCCTTGATAAAGAATCCCTACTCAATATAACCTCAACATTTCGAAATTAGTCAGCAGCTCCGGAACACTTTTAAAACAATTTGAACAGCTGCGACTTTGGCTGCGGCTCAGTGGATGGCTTTGGGACCGTCGGCTCGGCGGATTTCGGTAGCTTCGGTCACGTACGCGCGAAAGGTCGGTTGGGCTGCGCCTGAACGGCAGCCTGTTCGGGCTTCTCGTCATTCTTCCGTTGTTAGAAAGGTGAGTTGCACTTTACCGACACCGTATTCTTGCTTGCTTTTGCAGAAGCTGGACGCACGGGCTAAAGCGCGAGCTAATTGCTCTGGATGAAGCCTCAGCAGTTGCAGCGTCGCGCGCGTGCGCTCGTGCAGCGAGCGCGCCAGTCAAGGCACCCACAGGCATACTCAGTTTCATACCTCCTGCGCACGCTGACAATGCTGGTAACGCGAGCTTTGACAGCGTTGTACCCGGCGTGCCACGCATGAAGCAGCAGGCAACAGGTAGCCAGGCGTGCGCGCTTTAGGGCGAGTCCATCCTCAGCAAAGCGCGCCTCACGAAGAAAATAAAAAGAAGTGGGGGGTAACAATACCGTGAAGGCTTTCTTCTTTATCACCACCCTTTATTGTCGCTTCAACAGTTTTGGCTTCAAATTGTCTATGAAGTAGCCAGGGCGCACCAAATTCGCGTAATCTCAAATTGACTCGTGCTATTTTCGTTTCCCAGCTGATGCCGCCAGTGGTGTTTGACTACAGCAGCTACTGTTGCGCAGCTCTGGTGCGTGAAACAATGGGAAAACGCGCAAGAAGTCAGGAACAAAGTTCTTCCGAGTTCCACGAGACGACAGGTTGTCCTTTGTTTTAACAACGCACTGGATACACGGTAACTAATGAAAACCGGAGAGAAAGCTGAAATGTTTAATCAAACCTCATTTCTAAATCTTTAAATGTGCTTTACTTTTGTTAGTACTAAATTTAGTTTTGGAACACTCTATTCCATGATAAACCGGATTGTGGACTGGAGCTTCAGCTGCCCGGCTGCTGCAAGGCAGACTGAATTACAAATCGTCGTTGCTACGTGGTGAATTAACATGTCATGCAAGGGAACACACCATTCGTTTTTTTCTATTGAGACTGCAAGATTTTTAGCGTTTCTGCCAATGAGCAAGGCACCAAAACTAGGTGATTCCAATCATCCACACTCGGCATAAAATCTACCAAACTCCTAAAAAGAAGTTACACTTTTTTTTATAGCATTATGCACACCTTTTAACCAGTCTGTAAAATAGTGTATGTGTGCAGTCAATAAACAACCGCAACCTTCCGGAGCACTGCTTAGTTTGCTTATCACTCTCCCATGTGAAACCACAATATGTAAACCATTAGTACAAGCGTTTGTATTTTGAATGCTAAAGAAACAGAATACCAATTATCAACTTCGCTACATCTTGGCAGGTCAAAGGCGTGACTGAGCGTATGCCAAAAGAGACGACCTTTCTGCAAAAATCGTCCAGTAAAGCTACATGCGAAGTATTTCGTCTTGCAGGAGCCACTTCATCAGCGCAAGTGATTCTAATGCACCCTGGGCGAACAAAGCCAATGAGAAACCACTGTGTTTTCAGTCTGCCCAATCGACATATTCAGATACTTCGAGATACAGGTAAAGATTTATTTAACTATATACATACGAGAGAAGCCTATTTGTTGGCATTATTGGCAGCAAGTAGGTTGCACTCTCACTGGTATATTGTAATGACTGATTTTTTAGATGGTCATGTCTGTTTTTTTCCTATTACAGTCATGTGGAATGTGTAAGTTCACCATTCTGATCTTTGTTAATACTCTCTAAGTTCACTCATCTTGAATGCAACTTCCTTTCTTTTGGACACTATTTCTGCTTTGCTACATATGTAGCTGAGGATTGAGATCAAGTGTGTCTACCAACAACTGGCAAGCCTGAAATTCTCAGGAATTTTGATCACCTGAAAAAGTCAGGGAATTATCAGGAAAAACTGCCACAAAGGTCGGCTAAGCAACAGGGAAAGTGACCGGAAAAAGTGAGCAACGGTGGTGTGGTACGAAGCCTCGGCGATCAGCGCGTCGCCAACGGCTCTGCTGGAATAACATTGCCCGAGATCGTCATCCTTCGGTGAGCGGAACAGCAAGGGCAATTTTATCGAAATAGTCAAGGAAGCCTGGAAAGAACATCCACTTTGGAAGAAGTCGTTTGGCGGACACCCTGTGAGATGCACTTATTAGGCAGTGCAGATTGCATGCCAAGCCTTGGTGTAGTCCATTTGTGATGAGTGGGGTCGCAGGTGCTACCGGGCACCAGTCTGCTTCAGCAGTCTTTTTTCAGCCATTTCATGTGTGCTTATGGTGGTGGTCATGTGCGAACCTACATGTTAAATGTGACATGTTAAACGTGACGTGAACGTAAAACCTGTATTAGTCCGTCGCTTGCGCTTCTCAGTTCTTGTTATCTTGGTCACATATTGTTACTTAACAGCAGTGAGGCACAGGCATGCTGCAGTTGAGCAGTGCTAGCTGTGACAGGGTCGTTCAATGACCGTTGTCACAGACTAAGCTAGGTCTATACTAGTGGCAAATCTTCGTTTAGGCATTTACTTGTCTGTGTCTTCTCATTGTGGTAATCGTACATTTCAGAATTCTTCTGGTTGAACTTTTTATTTGCGTACAAATTACATTGGACTTCAACGTAGCTTTGATACTGCATGGCCAGTTTTTTTTCAGGATTTGTTGACTGATGTACCTTAAGTTGCAAATGTTATGTGTGTGACCGTCTCTCCATGGAACCTCGCTTGAGAACACAAAACAGGCTTTCATAATTCAATTGCAGTTGTAACGCCAGGGATCCCAGTTGTTTGATAAGATTTTCATGCATGCCATAATATGCGCCATGTCGTTTTTTTAGTAAGCAATGTTCGTGAATTTTTGACACACGGTGCTTGTTTCTGTAGTTTTTGTAATGTCATAGTGGCCGAGGCCCAAACTGCCCATCATATTTTGCTGCGCAGAAATAAACTCTGTTGATTACTCCCAGGTAGGCGCTTCTCTCTGGACAGCACAAACCTACATGGGTTTCCTGAGCTTGTAAAGTCAACGTTAACTGTATGTATTATTCTCCGTTAGTGGTCCGCATTAGGAATCACACATACGTGCGAAGTAATTATAGCTGAAATTTGGCATGCGGGAATAGTGTGGAAAACATAACTGGCGCGGCAAACCATGATGGCGCAGGCTACCGCCCAATCCACTATGCCAAACTAAGTATCTATCCATCCGGTAAGTTTACCATTGGGACTCCGTTCATTCAGTTGGGGACTACAACGGCCGCTGGCGGTGCGCTCCCTACCAGCCAAATGGCCGCCGGGTTCTATGGAAGTGTCCGCTCTTTACCTTGTGTAGATTAGCTCTATGCGTGTGCACAAACATTTCTCCGGTGCGAGGGCCGTCTGGTAGGCTATTCTCTTGACCGCACACAGCCTCTGTTCCTTATCTGCTGGCATAGCTGACCGCCTTTAAGCAAAGATATGTACAGCGCTTGCTTGCGTGATACCGTGATACTGCTCAGGCGTGAAAGAAACCGCGCGTCATCTCGTTTAATTTAGCTTTTTTTATTCTTTTATTTTTTGTTTGCGTTTACTTTGTGAGCACCAGAAAAAGAAAAATACGATTACGCGACAAGCTGAATGCAACGATGCATTAATCTATATACCGCAGCCAACGTTACTAGAACCACTCAGTTGGGAAACTGCCATAGAGACTGCTCTGAAAAAGTGGCACCGATCCGTCCACGAGAACCGAGCTACTGGCGATCTCAATGCCGCCATTTCTCCCGCAGCGGCCACTCCAGGAACTGCAAGTGACTTGCATTTTCGTTGTAATCGGCCATTATGGGGCCAGAACAGATACTGTGGAAGGGGCATCGAGGTACCGCCCCGACTCCCTAGCGGACGCGCCGCGGATTCCTACCATGGTTAATATACGCCTAACTCAGGACGCGCTACCTGAAATCCCCGCTGAGGCACGGTTGTATAAAAACAATATTAATTATACTGCGAAACCTTGCGAACTATAGATTTAAAAAAAAAACACGCGCCCTCCATCTTTTATTAAACTCCAATAAAAGTTACTACTAAAAAAGTTTTTTCGTTAGTTTTTACGCAAAAACATGCTTTCTAGAAGCTCAAGGCGACCACAGTTAAGACAACTGATACAAAGTGGCGCTGTTGTCGTATTTAGCTCGGTCTCGGTGGATGCCAGCGGCCCAGGTTTCAACGATGAGTTTCCCAACTGAGAGTTCAAGTAACGTTGACCGCAGCCAATGCTACAGCAAGCCATCAAAACCAATAGACCGATCTCTACTAAGTCCTCGGCGCATGCGTGGCCGCCATAACTTTAGTTCACAGGAGTGGGTGAACGGCAGTGCACGAGAGGACTCGTGCCGTCTCGTGCTCCACACGCGCAGAGCTTCCAGCGAGGTCGTCGCGCGCAGAAAGACTAAAGTTCCCTCGATGCACTGGGTGGCAGCGGTGGCGTAGTCAAACTGGCTGGTGAGATCGGTCTATTTCGCGCGCGCTTGTCGAACATTTGCCCTACCAACATGTAAGAGAAGGAGAAAGAGAAGTGAGCGTTGGATAAACAATGATGTCAATCGGCGCAAAGCGTTCTTTTGCTACGGAGCAGGGGCTGTGCACGATCAGCGGAATAGCCTAGCAGACGATCAGACGACGCTCGCACCGGAGAGAGCTTTGTGCGCACGCGCTTAATCTCTCTCGTGACGCCGCATTTCTCCGCGGCACGGCACAGGCCGTCCCGGCGGTCAACGCTCGCGTGATATTATTAAAAAATTTGGCGACTGTACGTGTAAGCAAAATACCTGTCTTTTTGGACAGCGCTTTGTTCGGCAACCCGACAAATTTTGCTAAAAATGTTCCCGCCAAATCTAGATAAAGCTTTTCCCCACAAAACTATACGGAACATTTTTCCGCCATATTTTAGCGGGTCGATAAGGTCATAATGTTACAGCCACGTTCGACGTCACGTGATACGTGACGCTACCGACGACGCACACAAGCTTGAACGACTTGGCAACGAGCACGCCTTTACATGAGCAGCCCTTGCGAACGGGACCCGATAACTCTATCGCGTTCCACTCTTGATGGTGAAGCTTAAGATATTGCTCCCATTGAATGGCAATATTTCACTGCAGAAATAAGACATGCGATGCATCTAACGTAAGATGTTCAACCAACATTTTTTTGTGTTGTTGTTTAAATGTAAGTTAATTTTCATATTTATTTTGTTTTATTTTTATTTTTGAGTGACCTACAGACAGTTTGACGCCGCCTTAGTGGCGCACTTATCAGTGAGTCAATTAGTAGTAAAATTTTAAGCAGGATAAAAACAATTTGTTAGGACAAAACAATACATCAACACAAGTTTGAAATTTACGCTGTTCATCAAATATTTCAAGACTAACATTCAAACAAATCTATTCTAAATGGTTATACATCAGTTGTAGGCGTGTCATGGGTGCAGCATGGTAAAAATCGGTAAAATAAACAAAGTATAAAGTCTACTGGTCTTACGAGGAACGTGCAAGTAGATGTGACTGAGTTGCTCTGGTGAATCAATTATACCATTTACGATCTTATACAAATATGTCAAGCCGCAAATGTTTCTCCTCTTGTGCAACGAGTCTAACTTCCCAAGTTCACAAATCCTCTCATAACTATAATAATTATGTTAAAAATAACCTCAAACAATGCACAAATGAATCTACGTTGAACACTCTCAATTACACCTAAATCTGTCACTCCAATACAGTTACAGACAACTGAGGCATATTCGATACGACTATACGCACCAGTGAAGAAAACAAACGTAGAATATAGAGTGGGTTAGAAAAACCGCGTGTCACCCACGTAATGGCTCCCAGCACTCTAAAGGAAGCATTCGCAATTGTAGTCACGTGATGATTGAAATTAATTGCCGGAGCCATAAAAACGTCTAGATCGCGGATGACCTTAACGCGAGTAATATCGGTGGAATTTAATACAATGGGAAAACTCAGAATTTCACGCTTCCTAGAAAAGGACATAACTTTCGTCTTCGACTCATTTAAGAGTAGATAATTTGAAAAACACCCCGCTGAAATAGAATCTATATCACGCTGAAGACATTCACAATCGTCATCTATTTTAACAGCCATAAACAACTTAATATCATCAGCAAATAACGAAAACCACGTGTGTTTAATACAGGAAGCTAGATCATTTACAGAAATTAAAAAAAGCAAAGGACCGAGAACTGTCTTGAGGAACCCCAGAAGTAGATAAAAAAAGAGCAGCTAATCGGCCGAGACTCGCCACAAAGTTCAGCCGATGAGATAGGTAACTATCGAGGAGACGACAGTACTTAACATGCAGACCGTAACAGCAGAGTTTACTCAACAGTAGTCTATGATTAACTTCGTCAAAAGATTTGCTCATACCAAATTACGCTACATCGGCTTGCCCTCCGCTTTGGACAAATGGTACAATCTGGTGCAGGAAGGAACATAAGTGTTTTTTCTGTGGAGTGGCGTTTCATGAAACCATGTTGCTCAGAAATAATCTTCCGACAAAAAAATGCATAAAGGCGGGTGTGCAAAACAATTTTATAAACTTTGGACAAACTACGGAGGAGGGAGACTGGCCTATAGTTGTTAACCATGGACCGATCACCTAAATTATCTAATGGAACCACATCACCCTGATTCTAAGCCGCAATATGGCCAAGTGTCGCTACTCTGAAGCGTAGCTTATTTAATGACACTATTCATGCCCTTGTTCACGAAGCTTGTAATACCTGGAGAGGCCATGACGTGAGCCCTGCGGATTCCACAAGCCACTACCTTTTGACACCTGCCTCTTCCGCATTGTTCCCGCTAGTGCCAGTAAATTAGCTACGCTTCAGAGTAACGACACTTGGCCATATTGTGGCTTAAAATCATGGTTGCCAGTTATCTGAAGCTTTACCTAAAATCACAGGAAACGCTTTTTCCGTCCTCCACAAATGTTTAAACAACCCGCGGCAGAGCATATCAATATCGCATCAGCTTCCTAGCACCGCATCAAATGCCGAGGAAGTCGCACTTATGGATCATGACGATCGACAGTTGCGTTTGCTGGGCACAAGACCCAAAATGGCGGCGCCTAAAACAATTTTCGGGAACGGAGTGCCGATACTTTAAGCGCAGCTCATTTAGTGACTCTAGGCATGAAGTGAACTCGAGTGTATTCTTTTCCTTTTCGTGTTTATTGATTTGAATCATATCGAACAATTAACACATTATATCACGCTGCGCTTGCGTAATTGTTTGTCTTAGATTTATTAGCCTGACCCAGTACTTAAACCATTCATTTATCGATAGTGAATCTTCCAATATATTTTCTAAATGTGAAGGCAAAAAGACACGGAGATTGATGATGATACAGACGCCAACGCCGCCCTCGAAAACTTTTTGAACCTTAGAAATCAGCAGTTTTGTCTGTTATCCGCCAGGTAGCGCAACAAAACACCCAAACAGATTTTAATTGTTTTTAAGATTAGCTAAGCTCTACACCTATCAAGAAACCAAAGCAAGATCATTGTGAAAATCGAATACATCGCAATGTATCTATTCTAAGAATATATGTTATTAGATGCCAATAAATCTGTTTGATGTCCAAAAAGATATGCGTCAAAAACCGGTAAGTTTGAAGGGCTCCTGGAGCGTTATGACTTTGAAAATGAAAAAAAGCCATCGTCCACCTCTTGGGAAATCATTGTGGTTCTAAATGTTATAAAATATTTTATCATAGTTTCATTATTTCCTCAGCGGCATTTTAAGTACCATGACTCGAAGCACAAAAAAGTGCTACGTTTGATATAGAATATCTAAACAAAAACATTTTACACAACATTACATATTTTTTTTGCATATTACCAATTATAAGCAGTACATCTGTAGCTAATTTCATTGC
This sequence comes from Ixodes ricinus, assembly GCA_037355805.1. NCBI lineage: Eukaryota > Metazoa > Arthropoda > Arachnida > Ixodida > Ixodidae > Ixodes > Ixodes ricinus. The sequence continues at coordinate 108,812 of JAZHYW010032243.1, read as the reverse complement.
CCTAGCGCTTGTCATTAAAAACATATTTGTGCTGAAAAATGTCAATTTTAGGGCAATATTTGGAGAGATGAAAAAAACAAAGTAGTGCAAATACCAAAAAGTATATCATTACAATCTGCTCCGACATCATCTTAACAAAACTGTCCTATGGGAACCTCTCCTACAACCACTCTTGGTTCCCCTACCCCCTAGCAAGGCGAGAAAGCTGACCCCACCACTGGGAGACTAACCTTTCGCCTTGCTTCTACCCTTTCCACTTTACAATAAACTACTACTACTACTAACCTTGTTATCTTCAGTGGATCGTTCATAAAATATGAACCGGCGGAGCAAGTGAGGGTCCGCGGCCTCATATTTGCAACGCTACAAATGCGCATGAACAGTATAAACCAATACATACATAATATCAAATGAAAGAGGATTGCATTGCCTTTCCAATGACATCAATCCCACAAAACAGTACTTAAAAGGAGATGAGTAATGACCTGCCGAAAAGTACCTAAACTGCCACATTCAGTGGGACCGTGGCCTTAACGTAAATGCCGGTTCAGACACTTGCGTTTGAGTGCGTTTGACTGCGTTGCGGCGAGAACCGAAAGCGAGTCACCGGCACATCTGTGCTTCGTATGAAGTGTGGAATCCAATTCAAGGAATCATCTTGGCACGTGATATAAGCAGCAGGAATGTCCTGGTTTCTCGCTGCCGCAACGCAGTCAAACGCAACTGTCTGAACCGGGCTTAAGAATTGTCGTTCTTCTTATAGCCGGAGCCACACTTCTCATGCATCATACAAAAGAAAGTGTGCAAACACGAGTCACCGCAATATCCGTGGTTCGAATGCCGCGTGCCAAGTTTCCCCCTCGAACTGTTTGCCATATGCGGCATTCGAAGCAGAGATTTCACGGTGCCTAGCGTTCGAATCTGAACGCAGACTGTCTTTTCTATGTAAAACAAGTCGCGCCGCTCACAACGCGATTGAAAATAAACGATGTCGACAAAAAATAGGGTCCTTCATACGCATAGCTGCATTTGAATGCGTTTGACTGCGTTAAGCCTGATTCACATGGTGCGATTTTCTTCTGCGAAATCGGTGGAGCGATGAACCGCACATGCGAAATTTCGCGTTCCCTTTCACATTGATTGAGAACACATGCGATTTTCCGCATTTGCGAAGCACATGGTTGGAACCATTGATTTCGTTTGAGGTAACTATCTTCGATATCTAACAAAATTATAAAAAAAACATTTGATTTATTTATTACCTTCTGGCAAAATGTACGCGCTATACTTATATATAGGGCTGATTCAGACATTTGCATCGGCTGCGTTCGCAGCAACGAAAACGACGAAAACAACGAATACGACGAATACGACAAGGACACCGGGACAAACGCAGCTCATGACTGCTTGAGCAAGCTTGTTCTTGCGTTGCGTGGCATGTCGCGCAAGGCGAACAGTTGTCCCGGTGGCTTCGTCACGTGGACGATGTTCCATATTGAAAGAGTGCAAGCAGCAGCGCGCCTTGTCTTTCATAGAGCATGATGGCCGCTACTCTAGATGATGACGAGTTCAGGCTGCTCTGTAAAAAGAAATACCTAGTTCTACAGAAGAAAAAACTGCTGCTCCTAGATGGAAACCCGCGGCGATAGTGGTTCCGGCCGTGCTGGCAAAACAGAGCCACAGAATCGGAGCTTTACTCATCGGTAAGTCGACTTGTGTTTTTCTACGAGCAGGTTTCTGGAATACTTTTTCTCTGCAGACCCTTTTTATGCTTCATAAGGACCCGGAGCAGTTTCTAAGATATTACCGGATGATGCCCAGCACTTCTAAAAGACTCCACGCTCTCCTGGAAACAAAGCTCACGAAGCAGTATGTCGTCAGAGAGCCCATTTCGTTGCAGGCGCGGCTTGCTATCACTTTCAGGTAGAATGGCCTTCTTTTAAACCGCAACGTTTAGAGTGGATACGAGGTGCAATTAAACTGGTTTATAGGGAGAACTGATTACTAGTTTCTCGGCTTCCAGACATTCATATACACAGCAATGTTTTGTTTTCATTCAGGTATCTGTCACCAGGAACGTCAATGCAGGACCTTGCACTGCAATTCAAGGTTGGCGTGTCAACAGTTGCATCCATCGTGCATGAGACATATCAGTATATATGAAAGGTGCTTCGCCCAAAATACATGAAGGTAAACAAAAACGTATTATATCGTTCTTGGCAACTTGCAGAAAAGAGGACGGTTTCACATGGTGCGAATTTAGTTGCGATTTCGCATTTGCGACGACGCTGTTGCAGCAAACAGGCAGGTTCATTGCAATCATGAAATAATCGGAGCTGCGTAAAATGTCAAACATCTTTCGTGACGTCACCAGCGACGCTACTACGGTACGGAAAGACAACCAATAAAAACGCGGCTCATCCAACACCTACCGTATCCTTAATGGCGCTCATATGCCATGAAAGAGTCGCTGGCGTCTCGTAATGATCAAACGCTTCGTATAGAGGTCATATTCACTGGCGGCCATAGCTTGCGCCGGTTGCTGTTGAGCACGTGCTGTGAGTGAGTTTGCACAACGCATCTGCAACGTATATTTCACACCGTCAAGATTGCTCATCTTTGCGAGCAATACGTAGCAGTCCTTTGTGAGCACGCGTTGCAAACAATGCCCGCCAATATGGCGTCCAGTAAATAACGCCTTTAATACCGCCTTCAGTCAAGGTGCCTTGAATTTGTCACCACCAAATCAGCTGCCATCTTCCCATATTACCGCCCCATACGTCTTTGTCGGAGACGAGGCATTTCAACGGAGGACCTATCCTGGCAGATACCTCAGTGATAATCTTGGGATATTCAACTATCGACTGTGTAGAGCGAGGTAACCTTTAGAATTGTCGCACTTGCATTAAAATTACAAAAACACAGTGTTGTCTTTGTCCCACTTCCAGGAGGTGCGTGGAGAACGCATTTGGAATTTTGGCTACTGGATTCCGCACCCACCGCAGGCCAATCGGCCTCCTCCCAGACTACGCCACTGGAGTCCTCCTCGCAGCTTGTGTACGGCTCAACTACCTACGAGACAACAAGTTGTACATGCCAGATGCCTATGCTGATAAAGTCGACCACTTCGGCAACATTATTGATGACCAGTGGCGCAAGAAGGCCTCACAGCAGAAGAACGCGTTGTTCCACCTGCCGAGGCTGAGACCGCGGCACCTAAACCAATCTGCCCGAAAACGCAACACAGTGGCCACAGCCGTGAGAGGCCTTTACTGCAGGTACTTTGTAAAGGAAGGTGCAGTGTCATGGCAAAGGGAACGCGCTGGCCTGAAATCCTAAACAGTGTCAGGGGTATTGTGACAAATCCCAAAGTTTTCAAGTTTTTGTGTGTGAGGATCGTCTGGCCTCTTTCCGTTGGAACAGGGAGCTGAGGCCATCATTAGAACAATACTGTGCCGCTGTGAGTTAGCTACTTTTGGACGGGCGCTGTGGTGTGAGAGGGCCTGCGTGTCAGGCCCACTAGGACTTTGAACAGAGAAAGTGAAACATCTGTATTGTACCAAGACCGGTGCTACCGGAGGGAGATGAAATTAGGGGTTCTCCTTGTCCATGTACGTTCTTAATGTGCTTAACTAGGAGTGGCCATAATTTATACTCTGCCGCCCTTGGATTACTGACTCAATCCTCCCAGCTTCTTGGTTGGATAAGTGGGGCGAGTGTTTTCAGTGCACGCTCTGCAAGATCCTGAACTGACGCGCAGTCCTTAAGTTGGGTGTATGAGAGTTATTTGGGTAGTCTCCGAAGTATGCGCATTTATGGGGTTCAGGGAGATCGGCAACGTGCTGGAGGGTAGTGTAGTGTTGAGAGGGAGTGTGTTTATACACGTCGAAGAAACTTAGCATTCGTCCTCTCTGCAGTGTGGGGTGGGCAGTAGGGGGTTATGTGGTTATGGCGAATCTATTACAGAAGGCACGGTGAGTTTCCTTCTCATTGTGCCTTGCGTTGTAGCTTCCGGGTCACGTAGGGGTCGAATTCGTCCGGCCATTGATACGGGGTGCTCGGATCGTCGGCGGCGTGCGTAGTTGAGTGGGCGGCCTCGCAGCACCGGCGCAAAACGCAGATATTTGCCTTTTTGCGCCAGTGCACCCCAAGACTCCAGCAACGTGTTATGTTCCTCTTTATTCTTACCTGATGTCCGCCAGGAAGGTGAGCCAGTACTTATCTTTTTTGTTTTGCAATTGCAACTTTTTCGTTTTGTTAGTTGTTATCTTTCAGCATTTGAAGAGAGTAATAAAAAATTTCTTCGTGGATCACCCCAGCCTAATGTCACCTCTCTAGTTCATTTTCACACTGAACCTGTTGCCTGTAAATCAGTCAAACATTTTTGTATAATATGAGTTGTGGGTTTTGCCTCTTTTACGGACAAACTGGCGGACACTTTTTGTGGTAGGTATTGCCCAAAGTAAATCGACAGCGTACCGGCTGATCCCCCAGAGGGAGGTGATATTTTCCTGTTTTAGTTGGGCCTATGATGCCCAAGCGTATCTTTACTTAACATAAAATGCGTTTTATCAGCCGATTTTTATAAAATGAACGCCACGCTGGACCGACGCTGGACCACACACAGATCGTGTGTGTGCATGAACGTGCAAAACGCATTCTGTACTTCCTCAGTCTAGGTCAGCATGAACAAGCTTACGTAAATGTTTAGCTTTCTTTTTTGTTCACAACAATATTATCGATTGCGAAAATGACAAAAATAAAGATAAAGGAAACGGCATAAACAAAAAAAAGGTTGCCAGATGTAAAAGAAAGCCAAAACAATTATGTTGGTGAAATAATGACAAAATATGCACGAAACCAAATTGTCACAGGATTTGTATGAGAAATGCACAGGCATTTATCATATTCGTACCATCCCAAAATGAAGGAGGGAGGGGGTAGCAGCACTCAGCTGGGAGCAGAATTGTTTTTACGGAGGCTATTTCGACGAAAAATAGTAAATTTAAACTGCTGTTTTGGGCAGAGAACGCGCGTGCACACCACGAGCGCTCTCACGAAATCTCGCGTTGAAAGCATGCCACGGTCGCTGGTGAATTCATGGAACGCGAACATGTGTTTTCATACCAGAAACAACAGAAGCAGGGCAGATGGGCCAATGTACTCCACGCGTGCCCCGCGAGGACCTCGGAAGAAAATGGCTGCGCAGCACTGGAAGGAGCCATCAAGGCGCCGCGTTGATTTATCTTGCACTCGCTTGGCTCGCGTCTCGCGCGTTTACATATCAATAGTTGTTGGCACTCCGCAAAAATGTGAAACTCGATTTTTATCAAATAGCTTTAATTACAAAATGCAGTTCATCGTTTCTCGGTTTCTAGACAGGCCTTCGTGCCATCTCCAAACAGATTTGAAGAAAGGATGTTTCTACTATGCAATGAGTAACATACGCAAAGTGATCGAACACAAGCCTCAATTATTGTCGCCTGCATTTTTACGAAGGAAGCAACCACAACCCTCGCGTGGTACGCAAACGCCAATTCGTTTCAATGCCGAACTACATCCCCTGGCGAAAAACATTCACTCATGAGGAGCACATCCGCCGCCCTACCGCCGCAGCGAATTTTGAAGACGACGACGTAGATGACGCCTTTTTAGTATTTTTCATTCCCACGTTTCTATGACCACCGTGACATGTCAACAGCACGCGCTCACGAGGAAAATACAAAGAAATTGACGAAAACAAAATGCCGCCCAGCACAGTCAGCGTCACTACAGTAGCGCCACAAACGCGTGCAGGGACACGCTCTTTCAAGCGCTTCTGAGCAAAAAATAAAAATAAAAGTGTGGGACAAAATGGCCGCATGTCTCCACCTTAAGAAAAGCGTACATGAAGGCACCCTACCTTGGCAAGCGGCATACGAAGCACTAGTGGTCTGGTTACTCGCAGTGGCAACGCGGTATAAGGCTCTCAAACCACAAAGCGCCGTTAACGCCGTTGCAGCTAACCGCGTCATCTACGCTCATGACCACTAAATTCTGCCAAAACCGAGGGTTCACTGCTGACATCCTATCCGTTTTACGAGGGATTGCTTGGCGGGAAATCAGAACTTTAGTTTCCGTTTTGTTGATTTATTTTATATGAAATATTAAGCTTCACAAAACCGTGCAAGAAGATTGAGCATATTACCTAATTCCAAGAGAGTCGGAAAACTACTTCTTCTAAAAAAGCTCAAAATCGTCGTCATTGTCTCTTTAAGTGTGAACTAGGTGCAGTTTCTTGAAATTATTTAGATATTCCAAGGCGATGAATAAAGTAGTATATAGATGTGCTAGTGTGAATGGATACTTCTGCAATCTATCTACTTCCATTTTTGTACCGTGAGAAACGATGTTCTCCTACATTACGATACACATAAAAAGGTGAATAAAACGTAGCCTTTTACATTGTTGCTCGACATCAATAACTTTATTTCTATTGAAAATTATGTTTTTAATTCGGAATTTTATTTTGGCTGTTTGGGTTTATTGAATAACAATTTATTTTTCTTGCATCAATAACTTCGATAAGCTAATATTGGTACACGATTACTCGAATAAACAATTTTATATTGTACTTTTTTCAATAGGATATGTGTGTATAAGTTTATGCGGCATGAGGTAGTCTGCCTCAACGGGCGACTTGTCTTTAAAGAACAGATTGCTGTTACTTCACTTTGATGTCAACAGGTTCTTCCATCACTTTCTTGGATGAGCGAAAATGAGCACATTTCCCTAGTAATTGTTATGATGGGATGTACTATTTATTGGCACTACGACAAATGTACTTACACAGTAGTAACAGTGCTAGCATACTTTCTTTTTATCGCCGACTAACTTCTTGTTATTTAGCCATTTTAACAATGGACTTGTAATTCTATCAGCATCAAGTTCTAGAAACTGGTGACATTCATGCTTTCGCATTCACAACTCATAAGAAGTGCTTAGGTGTACCGCAAGCCTTTTGGCCTTGCTTTGTGAAGTGTCGTCTGATACTTATTTTTACTACATAACTGCACGTCATCAATATGTGCACAACTACTGCACTTGATTTTACAGCACGTTTTGACTATTTGCAGCGTCGGCGTACCGGACACGTGTGAGGAAAGGAATCAGCGTTAGCACTGGCGCACATTGAGTGTGCAGACAACTTTAAGACACAGAAGGGTTGAGACGCCAGTTATTTATGACGGCGCAAAGTTTCTTAAGTTAGAGAGGCGGAATGAGAAGCGCGAGGTATATTTATGATTACGAATTTATGATCTTAAAGAAGAAGACAAATATAGTCAACTCAAGGATTCACTGTGTGTTTCATGAAAGCATCATGCACTACCTTTATAATATATCCAAAATAGTTGCTTTAAATTATATAGAGGAATAACCTGTGTGGCATAAACATTCGCTTGAACTGTTAGGAATTTAAAGAAGCAAAACACTGCGCTCGGTCTCCTGTCTGCGGTCATACAAATTTTCTTAAGATATCAAATACAAGTAATTTATTTAGACACATGGGGTTAGGCTCCCCGGGGGAAAAATGTAAATTAGAACAGCTTGTAAAAGCACCCGAGGTACACATAATGTGCCGCCGAAAAGAAGCCCTCTGCATGGAAATCACTCCAGTAGAGCGTTGTCGATGCATTATTTACTCTTGACGCCGTTGAAAGTAAAAAGCGTAGCTTCTCAAACAAGTAAGAAGCTTTCTACACAAATCCATGAAGTAGTGCCTGGCATAGGACTTGAGCCAAGCTTGCTGAAGGTAAATTTTCTTGTGCCATTTAATTTTATTCTGCAATTTATATGAAAAAGAGACATCAGACTTCAAATTACGAGTTTGTCATTTATTTTATTTTATCAATACGTTGTAATGAAATGTACGCATAACAAATAGTTTGCTAAAGTTAGCATTGTAAAACGCTGCTAATGAGTACTTTAGCAGGGCTGATTTCTTCAAAGAAACCGATAGAGACAAATTCGCTTCTTTTATGCATTCCATGCGATATAACAGGGGGCTGTCAAGGTCGGAAATTTTCACAAAACGCATGGTGTCCTCAAAAACCAAACAGTGAGCACTACACTTGCAAGTTCATCTGTTATGTGCAATTCAGCAGATTGTTATCCATGCCGGCGACCTGCTTTTCTACGGCCCCCCTGCATTAGTCTCTTCATTCGTTTAGTTTTATGGAAACTAGTATCAGCGGCAAATTCCAGTACGGCCATAGACATCGTTAACCCTCCACAGGAATCACTTCAGTCGTTTCGCCACCGTACCTGGCCGAACGAGGACCACGATCAGATGAAGGTGTTCGTTAAAACATCCACAATTTAGGCTCGTAGCTACGTCGTAGTTCTTCTCAAGGTGGCCCATCACCACTGCACAAATGATTCTGTTCCACAAGGGATACATTTATATCACAAATTTAAGCGAAAACGACGTACACACCAACACAGCCGCGAACCGCTGAAACCGAAACCAAACAAATTGAAGCCACATTATGGTGCCGCGTGTATCGGCGCCTCCTGTCCACCGGTCAGGTAACTATTCCGTCACACGGGTCCATATCACATGAGCGAATAACATTTTAGCGAACAGCGACATTTGAGCGAATCGATGTTTTAGCGAATAATGGGGCGCGCGTTAACCCATCCGCCACGCTGCGCTTTACGCTGCTTCGCGGTGACATTCTGCGTCGGCTCATTAGAAAAATGTGAACCCATTTGGCCCACCCGAAAACGCCGCTTCGCGGCGCCCGACTATTCGCCAAAGTGTCATTCGGTGAAACGTGGGCGTTCGCTAAAATGTCATTCGATCAAGTGAGTGCCTCCCCCGTCACACATTGTCACGCATTCTCAGAAATCCGCCGGGGCTTTGCGAAACCGTCATCTACTTCTTGTTTGCTTTTTGCACAAAAAAACAACAACATACCTTTTTCCCATAAACTACAAATAAGAAAAGAGGAGTGGTTGGCCTTAACGGGATGCTCCGTTCGAAACCGGAAGTACTTAAGTTTTTGCGCGCGTTACGTCGAGAAAATCTTCACATAGATAAAAACGTTATTTTTATTTTGATATATGATGTCCCTATATTAATTAAACCTTTCATGAGCGTTTGTACGAAACTGAACCCTGAATTTCGCCAGTGTCAATGGCTGACATCCGTAGCTGCTACGTAACGTCACATAACGCAAAGGATCGTCGGATGGTCGGGATGACAACCGTCGATCAATGGATGTATTCTATTTTGTTTTAATTATATATTATCCTAGGCTGTGCCCTACTGAGATACGTTTCCTGTAATGCCGTTCCCAGGCGTGTGCAAAGAAGAGAAAGAAAGAGAAAGAAAGAGCGACCGGAACGACACAACAAACTTATTTTTGAAGAGTTCTCTCGGTGGCCTTGGCACTTGACTCATGTCGGATTGGCTTGGACAGCTTGGCCGTCAGTTGAATTCAACATTACTAAAACCTTTAGTTGGGAAACTCACGCTAGAAACCTGGGCCGCTGGCGTCCACCGAGACCGAGCTAAATACGATAATAGCGCCACCCTTTAGCGACAAGTTGAAACATAAAAGCTGCTTTACATAGCTACTGCGAGATGTTCCTGCGAGATGGCGCCACCGGCCCTTGCCCGACTCAACGTGCAGCCGTGCTGTTTCCGGAGTGGACGCTGCGGAAAAAATGGCGGCGTTGCGATCGCCATTAGCTCGGGTAGGGTGGCTAGAACGGAAGGTGTGAAAAGCGCGGAGCGTTTCCCTTGCCAGGAGAAGTCTCAGTGCGCGATCCTGCCACTAGGGCAAAATGGAGCGCTTCGATAGTAGGCGCCGTCAGGATTTCCGCGGAGTGGCTGGCGCAGCACACGAGGCAGCTTGTTCTTTGCAGTGGCTTCTGCGTTTGTAAATGCTACCGAAAGGTTTGTGGGTGCTGTAAACGCGCGGCGTGAGTCAAGAAATGCCGTGTCAGCATTTCTTGCTGACACGGCATTTCGTTTGCTGGCACGGCATAAAAGCGATGCACTTTTAATAAAAGTGCATCGCTAGAATACACTTTTACTAAAAGGACTAAACCAAGAGGAAAATGAAAAGAAATGTAAGAGGCCCAAGCCTTGCACCATGTAATACGTTTGGGCATTGACAAACACCTTGTGCCACCTTCAAGTAGGAACAGTGTAACAATCTTGGTTTTCACATAATTTTAACCACTTCAGCGGGATGACTGACGCCTAAATTGTGAGCGTAGGTACTTTTTCTCCTTTGAGCCAACCTGTTCAATAATTAGTTTGTAATAAAACATGCATTCAACAAAGTTTATCCTCTTTTGCCTTTAAAGCAGCAAATAAAAAAACTCGCCTGGACACAGCAAACCCTTCACGAGCGGCCGTTCGCAGGGCTATCGCGGTCAATAGATGTTTCACGCAGTATTTGAACACCGCGAAGACAGCAGAGACTTATCCAGCTCCTGTGCCGACCAAAAAGCGCAGGCCTGCGCCGAAGGCCTCGACGGCGGCTGACGGCGCCCCCGACAACAGCGCCGCCGCGCGGCAGGATCGCGTTTCGCGACCGGTTCCAACCCGCCGCTAATCACACCTTCCCTTCTAGCCACCCTAGCTCGGGTCTCGAGTACGGATCGGAGCCACTTTTTTAAAGCAGGCTCTATGGCAGTTTCCCAACTGAGGGGTTCTTGTAACGTTGGTTGAATTCAATTACAAACATAATAATCATTTACTTAAAAAGAAGGAAGGATGAGCCCAATTTATTCGATAAAGATTATTCCATTAACACAGTGACGTTAATAAAAAAAATTTCAAAGGTTTGTTTTACTAACCTTTGTATTCCTGCAAGTCTTAATGTCTGAAAATGCCTCTAGTGACGTTGCGTTAGCTCTTGTCACACTAATCTGTAGAGGGTTGCGAACGTTCTGCAAAAACTTGAAATGATCGTTCCGCTACGCTACGTATCGTGGAGATTGTAGCGGATTGCGGATAGCGTAGCGGGAGTGACAATGATCTACTAGTACAGTCTAATATTATGGGGCCTGCAGGACGTCTTCGACTGGTGTGTTTAGCGTCCTCCGCTGCCCCTACATCAAGAGCGGTCCCGAACTGGCAACAAATGACGTCACAGAACCCGAAGTGTCATGCTGTTGCATGTCGCGATCCTGGCGGTTGGTCGTAGAATTGCTAACGAGAAGCTGCGAGTAGCACCCGCGAACGCGAGATGCCACTGTCGTCACGGCGTCCCAACTGCTGGATGCCGAAGCTTCCGCGGACTGCCACACTGGAGAACAACCTGGAGCAGAACAGGCGTCAGCCACACACACCGCAGCTGTTGGGACGCCGCCAGGATCGTGACTGGAAACAGCAGGACACTTCTCTGACGTCATGAGGCGGAAATCGAGGGACCACTTTTTTTGACGCAGTGAATACACCAGTTGGAGATGCGTTCAAGGCACCATGCTAATATCTGGACCGAGCAGAGTGGAGTGGCGCCGTGCCGCGAGGCGCGTACGTCACAGTGACATAGAGACGCCTGCACCGGTTGCTATTGGCAACGAGATGTTTAGGTGGCGCTACCTCGCGGGCGCCCTCCTGTTACGCAGCTGGTAGGATGCGAGCAGGCGACGCGCTATGTTAAAGCTGGGAGTGGGTGTGTTAGTTCGCATCTATGCCGATTAAAAACGGTTTATTTCTTAAAACAAAGCGTATAACCTTTTTCTGGGTGATCTTTCTAGGAGATAACAGAGCCTCGAAGTTGTTTTTTATAATAGAAAAGCTTTAAAATGTTACAAAAAAAAGCCTCGAGCTTCACATTACAACTTGCATGGCGTGCGTCATGGCTATTCATAGCCTCTCTAATTCTTCTGTTTCTTGTGTTTTTTTATCCTTAGAGGCTGCTGTAGAGAAAGGTTTTACATTCAATCAAGTAAATGATGTGCTGTCCTCATGCGGGTAAAATCGCGCACAGTTGTGTTGCAAAGCGCCGCACACTTGTTTGAGCTGCGCTGAGCTTGCCAATACCGACGCCATGTGCGCCTCGACAGTTGCTACCGAGCAAATGCTTGTCAGCAACTGAAGCTTAGCTCCTCCCGAACCGAATACGTGGCAAAGGATTTTGTCAAACCCCCGCTTTTGCTTGAAAGAAAAGTAGAAATGTTCATAAATTCTTAAATTGTCGGCCATTGTCAAGAAAATTCAGGCGATTGATTAATTTGTTCTATCCAATTTTACTAAGAATTGTTTATAAATTTAGCATCGCTCGTTGAGAAGCGCATCACGCATCATGCGCATTTACTTCCGCAAAAATTAAACGTACAAATGGTTGTAATTAACTGTAGGTTTATTCCTAATTTTTCGGGGACGCTCAATTGTCATTGACTTTCTTGATTTAAGAATTCGATCCCGAAGGAGTCTCGCACGTTTCACGTCGATCGGGCGAATATGCAGAAATTTAGTCGGAATGACTCCGGAAGCCAGCCACAGCTTCTTCCCACCAGTTATTTTCAGGAAATGGTCGTTTACTGATTTACGAAATTCAGAAAGGAATCAACTCGGAACTAATAAGAGACCAGCACTTGCACAACACATTGGAACCAACGGGACCCTGGACCACGGGACCAACGGTCGTTTTCACTAAAGTGTTCACTAGACACGCGAGAGGTTCTCGAATTTCTCTTACCTATTTTCAATTTGATCATGCATCCCTTTCATATCTTTATTCTGTCCGAATCATGCTAACAAATACACCCTCTTCGCTGTGGTAGATGTGGTAGCGGAAAAAAAGTTCAAATTGCACGTTTAGTATTTATACAGCGTAAGGTCGGTCTTCAAGGGGGGGACGAGACTGGTTTACAGAGTAGATGAGCAATTTTGCCAGTGCAGTACGACCGCTAACCTGGGGTCTTTAACGTGCACCACGCAGTAGTAATACACGACCGCACGCCGGTACGATGCTCATCCAGACCGAAGTGGGCAGGGGTGGGGCTCGAACGTGCGATCTTTCGCTGCACGTGCGTCGAGCTGGGTGTGCGCTTTAGCCCACTCGGTCACCGATCCCTTTATTTGTATTTATTGCCAGGTTACATATGATACACATATTGATAAAAACAAGTTGCCCCGAAAACTGCAACCTCCAGAAATTACTTAACTTAAAGAAGGGTTTAAAAGCCTCTCAGACAGGCTTGGCTGAAGGTCGTAGCGATGGTTCATTTAAAAAGTTTTGAGCGTGGCCATATCGTCCAGAACTGGCAACCATTCCACATCAGTATTTATCTTTTTGTAACATTCTCTTAACCATTTGATACTTTCAATGAAGTACTCTCGGGGTTGCGTGCATCAACATCAGCATGCCGCACCGACATTCTGCTCTTCCATATACCATGGAGCCCCAGGAGCATGATTATGTCGTAGGGCACAGGTTCACGTTCTATTCTTAAGAACCGGATTCCTTGGGGTGACAGCGGGAGCTCTTTCTTTATGGTGCGCTGAAGCACGTCCCAGAAAAGAAGAACATCCCAGCAGCCCAAAAAGACATGCTCAATGCTCTCCGGTTGTTTGCACAAATTACAATCTACCGACCAGTAGAGGTTCATGCCTTCTGCCTCCAGAAAAGCCTTTACTGGCAACGTTTTGCTGCGTAATTTAAAAAGAAAGTTTTAACCGCCGCTGGTACCATAGCGTTCTTAACTCGCTGTAACACATCATCTCCCGGGGCCCCAGGGCCTATGGACCTATACATTGGCATGGGCAGCAACGTAGCCACTATGTCGCGCGTCAAATTTTTCGAATGATACAGCAGGCAAATAGTTTATAGAAAAACGAACGAACAGAAACCGGCAGGCAGATACAACTTCGCGCGAAAAACCCGACAGCGGTCCGTACCGTGCCCGGCAGGACGAAACAACGAATCCCGGTAAAACGTCGAACAGTCTTGTCTGAATTACGGTTCGAAGAAAGGGATCACGCTGGTCGCGGATAAACATTAAGCGTGAGACGAGTTGTCGAACGAATACGTAACATAGTCCGACACCTTACGCTTTGGGCTTAAAAAAGGTTGGTACGTCGAGTTCGCTCCCATTTGGAGGCCCAAATAAACACTGCAAAAACACGGTGAATCCGCTGAATGTTGATTCTCGAACACTGCAGAACTTGGAGGACATACCACAGTTTAGACAGAAGAAACACATTGCACACAGTCGCTTTCGTGAAAATGGACAAATCTCTCCATGCCCACCTCTCAGCAGTGGCCCTAAGTTTAGCTATTTCTTCTCGCCAGTAATCTGTGGGCTCACGGTAGTGTTCCAGAGGAACACCTAGGTACTTTGGAGGCATTCGTGAGCATTGAACATTCCCAGAAACAACTGGAGCAGTCATCCACTCACCATGCCCTAACCCCACGCATTTTGATCAATTCACCGCGCAGGCGGTGACCTCACAAAACCTTTGGTCAATTCAACTGCTTCTAAAACACTTTGAGGGTCTGAACAAAAAATAGCAATGTCGTTTGCGTATGCTAATATTTTAATGTCACATTCCTGTGGAGTAAGGCTGTAATATTCTGAGATTGGATAACGCAGCGACAGTAGGGCTCTAGGTAGATTGCGAAAAGCAGGGGTGATAAGGGACATCCCTGCTTACCGTACTCAAACCATCCGGCCCCGGTGACTTGCCTACGCTTAGGTCATCTATCGCTTCCTCGACCTCAGATAAACTGATTAGTTCTTCCAAGAACGTCGTAGTATCGCTATCTAGCAGACTTGGACGTAGTTCAAGTACTCTACTCAAACTACTGTATAGTTTAACTACTTTTTCGAGTAACTTGGTAACTTTCAATTACAACTGGATTTTAGTAATTAGTAGTTTTATTTAACTACTTTTTTCAGGTAACTTGTACTCAAATTACTAACTGCTTTCGAAATCTAGTGCTAATTTTGCTCATCACGAAAGTTTGAGCGCAGAAATGAATAAGACGCCGGCAGATGAAGTGGTATTCCCGAACAATCCCTTATTCGGGAAAACGTCCTTGGGCCAAGATGGCGACGAGAAGCCAGAACATAACACAGACGCGCACGAAACGCAGGAAGAGATGCTTAACAAGCCTTGGTCGAGTATTGACCTAATCCGGTGATGCACGCAGGTGCCGCGTTTCCAGCTGCAACCGAGAAGGACGGGGGCACTCCGAGGGATGTTGTTGTTTTCGTGTTGTCTGTCTTTAGTGAGTTCTGAGTCAAGCGGTAGGTTCCTCGAAAGCTGCCACTGGAATGACCTCGCGGCTGGGCGCCTATTCCAATGGTCGCTTCGTCGTCAGCGCATACGCCTTTGCAAAGCCGGACTCCCCACGCACAAACTCTGGCACGGATAATCCGTTCATGGGAGCACGTTCCCGCTTCCAGCGGCAACTGTACGAGCGACGATGCTTGTTCACGTCATCATTCGCGTCCTTCCGACCTTTCATGCCTGAGAGATCTCATTTTTGTTTAAACGATTTACTTGTCAGGCGTGTCAGGCGTGTCAGAATATTGTAGTCACCGGCGAGGATTGCGAGTTACCCTTGGGGGATCCTTTTGTTAGACTCGGCGTCAACGGCGAAGTATACTTCGGTTCATCTTCTGTTAAACCAAAACAATTTTTTTGGTAGCGTAGCACTAGCACTACAACGAGATGCGCAGTCGTCCGGATGATCTCATCTTCTTGGCGCGAGACTTGAACCCTTGACGGTTTGGTGCACTCGCTCAGCGTACTCTCAGAACGTCGTCAGAATAAAGAGGGGCCAGTCATAACAATCTCAACTTGTCGAAGAAAAAAAAAGAAGGAAAGTTTGTTATAAAAGACCCTCTACCCGAGGCAAACCTCACATGTTTCGTCATGGACACATAAGATGCCGACACTCGCTTACCCGACCCTGCACAGCCTGGTTTTAAATTCAATGGTGCCGTTCCGTCCAGCGCGTCGGTGGAACGTCTGTCTATAGCTTGGCTGAGGACGTCTTTAGAAGGAAAAGGGGAAAACTCTCCTATCAAGAACTTTGAAAGTCAATTGCTTCTGCGAGCGAATAAACTATTTTGGTGAAAACGCAAGCCATAAATAAACTGCATTTATTTTAGGCTCGCAGGATTTTTCATTGATCAAAACTGCTGTTCATTTTGCTACCACAAAAAAAAGTAACTTCGAAAGTAACTTCAAAGTAACTCGCTACTTTTTACAGTAGTTAGTAGTTTACTCAATTACTATTAAAAATGCGTAATTTCTACTCTACTCCAATTACTTTTTGCATCGATACTCAGTAATTTAAATTAACTACCTTTTTTGAGCAATTTGTACATGTCTGCTATCTAGCTTCGGCTGACTTGGCCAAAATTCCGTATCAAGCCCTCTTTCTTTTGGTATTTTCCTTTCAAACAAATGTGTATAATACTCAACAAAAGCATGCTGAATACAGTCCTGGGGCTCTAATCTGGACACTTGGCGCAAAAGTCGGCGAAAAATCCGGCGGCTATGATTGGCCGGCGCCAAGGTCAAGTGCGGCATTGGCCAACCACGGCCGCCAGATTTCTCGCCGACTTTTGCGCCAAGTGTCCAGATTAGGGCGCCTGATCTCGAGTTACTGCGCCTCTGTACTCTATTTCTTCAATCCGGTTCCTGCTAGCATACTTTTTTCCAACGCAGGGGCCCTCTTTGTGGGCGTTTCCCCGTCAATTAAGCTCTTAGCACACGCTCAAACGATTGCCCCTTAATACCTCTCTTAGTCTATTTTCTCAAGCTTAGCCTTGATAGTACATATGTCGTCTTTGAAGGCTCCAGGCGTTCTCTCCTCCTCTATATTATAAAGCCTTTGTAAATCCTGTCGAAGACCGTTCTCTACCCTTCGTTCTTCCCGCTTTATGTTGGTTGCTCATTCAATCGCATCAATCTTAACCTGCTGTTTAAATAGTTCCCACTCCTCACATATGTTATTTTCCAAAACGCCTTCTAGTCTACCTAGCTTACTTTACATTTTCCCTATCAATTCTTGGTCTTCGAGGAGCTTTGCGTTTAACTTCCAGAACTCCCACGTAAAGCCAGGTTGTTTCTTACGCTGACCCAAGGTAAAGCTCACCAAACTGTGATCGCTGAACGAGACATGACTGACCGCGAAGTCGTTACACTGAGGTACTAAATCCGCTAAAACATACACCCTGTCAGGCCTAGCTGACTTCTGCCTTGATGGTGCGTGTAAAGGACCCGATGTCCCGGTGATATGCAGGGTGCCAGGTCTTCGAGCCCCGTATCTTGAATCAACTGATTTAAAACTTCACTTGACCGATCGCTATTTCGTCTTTGATTTGTCCGGTCTTCTGGCATACAGACACAATTAAAGTCTCCCAGCAATATCGTAAATCGGTCACTGATTACAAATCTGTCAATATATTCAAAAAAGGCGCGTCGCTCACTCTCCACATTTGGCGCGTAAATGCATATAACCCTCCACTTTAGATTTAGGAAAAGAAGTCACAGAAAACAAGCCTTCCCGATTCACACGATACAACATTCTCTTCTATGAACCCAGCAGCTCGCCTCAAGAAGAGACAACATCCTTCAGATCTTCCTACAGCATGGCTGACGCAGATATTGTACCTCGACGTAAACGGTTTCACCAGGAACTCGGTCTGACTTTCACTTTCGACCTCCGTCTCCTGAACCGCCAGGACGTCTAGGTCCCTCTCTAGGAGGAGGCGACTTTGCTGACACTGTCGGCGGTGTGCCGCAAGTCCCCTGATGTTAAGGGTCCCTAAGCGCAGACCAGACGTTAGTTGTGCCGTTTTAATTGCCGTCAGACCCGATTCCCGGCGATTACCCTTTGCGTCATACCATTCCAAGGTCGATACTCACTGCGACAGACGCCCATCGCGGGAGAGCGACGAGGACCGCAGTTTGCTGACGTAGCGACCCTTTTTCCAACCAGCTGAAACTCCCCCTCAGACCACTGCTCTACCGGTGCGGCTTTTTTCGGAGACTCGTCGTCTAGTCGCCGTTTCACCTTTGAGGGATCCAGTTCCATGGCCGGCTCACACTCGATGGCCGCTGCTTCGGTTCCGGTGCTTCCCATCGCCATCACCGCCACTACCTCCGGTGAAGGTATTCCCGTCGTTGTCGCCTGTCCCTCGTTTTCGTTGGCTTGAGCAGCCGTCCCCATGCGCTGCTCATCCTCGACTGTCGCCTCCGCCTTCTTGGTGTCTTGACCTTCAACCGTCGACTTGTCCTGGTGTGCCCTCTCAAATGGCGTCGACGATGTTGCGGCCTCCTCTGCTTCCGCCTCATCCATGATGAGTTCGCATCCTTCGTCGCTCGCTCGGTTGACTACAGCACTCGCGTACGAGCGTGCACAGTCTTGAGCCACATGGCCGTAGCTATGGCATTGCCCGCACCGAGGTACACGGCAATCGCGCCGTATATGTCCTTGCCTTCGGCACCGCAGGCATAGCGGTGCCCGCCCGGGTACGACGACGAGGATCGTGCCCCCCTGGAGCCTTAGCTGGTGAGGTAGGTTCTCCGGCGTTTTGCCTTCCTTGAGTGTCAGCTTGGCGATCCTGGTGGTCGACTCGATGTCTTCGAAGCCTTCCACTCGCCACCTCTCCTTGGTCACCTCGTGAACTGTGCCGTACACTTCCAATGCCTTCGGGAGAGCACATTGGATACGTCGAACGGGACCCAGCGTAACTTGGCCCGAACTTCCTGCTGGCTGGGGTCCACGGGGATGCACAGCTTCCCTTCACCGTGAGCCGACCCAGCTGACGCAGTCGTTCCTTCGCTGCTGCATTTTTAGACTGCAGAGCCACACGTGTCCCATTTGGCACACAACTAGCCCTGCGGCATCCTTACGTAGGTCCGCTTTTTCCAAAGGCTCCTTGAAGTCGACGATCCGTATTGGCCTGGCATTTACATCCCAGTGGAGGTAGACTTGGTTTTTCCCTTGTCTCCAGCCGGCAACGTCGGCAGCACGATCCGGTAGTTGGCAGGGCTGCAGAAAGGCCTGTCACCACGGCCGGCGTCGGCCGTTATCACCTCGCTATCTGAGCGAGCCATCGCGCGTCCGCACTCTTCGACTGCCGAGCGCTATCTCCCTCGGCCACCGATCCCCCGTGTTGTAGTGGAATAAAGCGCTGGATATTCTATTTTCATCATCCAGTTTTTTAGATGCGGAGCATCTCTTGCTCGGGTCTATGTCCCGCGGCGTCGTAGTCCGCACTCACGCTACGCATGCGCAACTCTCCTCCCTCCCTCTCTCCAACAGCTGCGCGTTACTCTCTCCGCTCTGTCTCTCTACCAGCTGCGTGCACTTCGCGTGCGTTCGCTCTTACTCACACCGCGCGCGCATGCGCAACTCTCCTCCTCCAGTCTCCTCACCTTCAAGTGTGAATATAAGCAGCGGTAGCGCGCGTTCCCCGGAGGAGTGAAAGGAGGATAGTTTTGGGCGCGCGGGTCGCAGCGCCACGCCAGGGCTTTCCAGTGGGGTGGGCTTTCCCGCAACTCTGCGGCTGTCGTCTGCTAGCGTTTCTCGGCCGCTCGCGTCCGCCGCAGCCCAAATCCGGCCGGCCAAAAGAAATCAGTCAAGAAGGGAATAAATTAATTAAGCAAAGAGAAGCTATGCTTGCCAATTCTAAGGAGGATAATTTGGAAATGATGTAAATATAAGCAGAAGAAAAGTTATGCTAAATCTAAAAGAAGAGATCTATCGGGGGCTGGTGCCGGGAGAACCGACGCGACGGAAAAAGGAGAAAAGAAAAATGAAATGCAAAATGAAGGAAAAGATTAGCAATTAAAAATAAAGGCAAGCGAGAAGCTGTACCACGAGTTCAGCGCTGTTGACTCCACTTCACTCCGTTCTTCCGATGAAGTGTGATGGAAGCAACAGTCCCGTCAGTTGGTGGGTTGGCGCAAGCAAGCGTCAGCACCACCCCACAAACTAACAGCAACGCTACGTCCACTGAAGACAAAGCTGCGCAGCGAAGGGCACGCGACGCTGAGCGCAAACGCTTGAAGCGAGCGGCGGACCCTGAACTACGGCAACGAGAAGCGGCGTCCATTTGCAAGTTAACAACGTAATAACACGCAAGTTAACAACGTTACTAACAACGTTACTAACACCGTTAATAACACCGTTAATAACGATCCGCGATGCTCCGCATCACCCCTGGTTCCCTCGGGAAGATGGTGTAATTTTTGTACTGTGCATGGTAGAGAACAGCACACCACCATCCGAGTGCTTCGACATCTCAGCGCCAAAAGTGTTTATCGGCACGACTACGTGTTCCACGTGCGGTTTCAAACTTTGGTAGAAAGTCCTGTATGGGACAATTTACCGAATAAACATTTTACCATTTTACCAAATAGACAACGCGTGAAACAGGCTTTGCCGTGCGTTACCCAAACAGTACAAGAAGCGAGCTGCCGAGCCGAGAGTTCCAAGATCTCCGCGGTCGGTCCCAGTCTGTCCTACCCTTGACGTCACAAACGATGATGACGATATCTAGAGAAGCGCCCCTGTTGTTCACACACGCCGCCCGCCCGTTTCCATCGCTTATGTGCCCCCTGCTTTACGACACCTATGTGGCGCTGCCTTCAAGATCCTTTTCTTCACGCCTGCCGCTCCTTCACCCCGTTTTACCGCAACCTGGCTGTCTATTTTTCTGGCGCCAAGAGTGCAGATTTTTCCATTTATAGGAGGTTTCGATCGAGCACTCCTGACGCTCAAGCCAACATGACCGCCGCGGAGGATGGGGAGGTATGGCGTGCGGAAGGGGCGTCCACAAATTTCCTCCTCCTCGTCACCCGTTAGACTGCATGGTCGGTACTGCCTTGTCACCACTCACGCATTTTAGCCCATATCGGCGCATACACAATGGAGGGTTTCTGGTTTTTTTTTTTCATTCAGGGTAAGAACTCTAACAGTAACCAGAACCACTGGTAGATTTTCATCACACTTAGGTTGCTTGATGGATATTGGATAGCATGGATAAGTGCCACAATTAAGTAAATTTGTAAATACCAGATTAATAAGTCATGTTTGAATTACTATCTACCGGGGGAAAACAAATTGTTCGATACTTGAACAGGTGAAGCAATTTTGCGCTGTGTAAATTTTCTTTAGTATAGATATTTGACTACCCAGAGCCTCGAAATACAATTTAATTTTGTTAAAATCAGCGGGAATTTCGGATAGTCTAGTATGTAATACTTATGTAGCAGTGATGGATTGTGCTAAGATAACTCATATACACCTTAATAAGAAATTATTCACTGAAAGCATACCAACGTTGCACTTATATGAAACTCCTCGCGAAGTAGAATACGTCAACAAAATATATGTTTTATATTTCACTGAAACTGTATTAAACATTTATTTTAGCATCTACAGCTTAGTTGCCAGAGGGGGTCGATGCTCGGACCGCGACGATAAAATACGGTATACACTAAAGATATCTTAACAATATATTGCACATATTGAAAGTATATTAACATCACACGGTGAATATATTTTTCAGCAAAATTGCAAAATTTGTGTGCTTAACTTGTATTCATTTTCAACACCACGGGAAGTCATATTTATAATTTCAACACACGTTGCAAGACAAACAAAAGGAAAGCCACAGCACATTTAAAACATATTTTATTGCCGTGACGTTTCGTCTCTTTACCCAATCAGGTTGCAATTAAACGGATTCGTAGTCCAACATGATAGGAATAACAGCTACAAACAAATTACGACTACGAAAGAAACACTTGCGACATGAAAGCAGCTTTATTCACAACTGAACTTTATTACTTGAAAATGAAAAAAAAGAACAAAGCACATAACCCGCCACCTACAGATTACATAATTTGCACACAACAAAAACTCCCCAGACAAGTTGGCCTTATCGTCAGAGAGATGCTAGACTCTACTTGTGCCACTCATGGTTCGTTATTCATTTTACGTAAGCTATGTCGTCTAGTGGCATACAGGAATGGGGACCCCTTGCAGCCAGAAGTACTGGACATTGTATATGATGTGCCATTCAAAGTTGGAAATTGTGTGTCACAACTCGAATTGGTCGATTCAAGAGATGTACTGAACATAAGCCACGCTGCCGTGTTGCTTCCGCCTGCAAAAAAGATAAATCTTTAATCATTGTAATAAATTATGAAGGTGTACACATAAATAAATGTAAGGCAAATAAAACTAGGGGTTCATACTTTACATCACAAACTAAACATTATTACACCCTTGAGGGTGTAAATGGCTTGTCCTATAACTAACACCCTTATTGGTGTAGCAAAATGCTCTCAGAAAAGATCGTTATTCCTAACATCCCTAAAGGACGGCGTTATTCCGAACACCCTTAAATTATAGTTATAATGCAATTAAATGCAAAGGGGCAAGCGAGCTGGACAAGAATGACGAAAATAATCCCTGGAGGAGGGGAACAAGAGGGACAAAGGACAAACACAAATCTCCAAATACAGCTAGGTGACTGGTGAGCGACCGAAAGACCGTTTGCTCTACGGACGTATAACCCCTGGTTAGCTGAGTTGCTAGAGCGCTCCACCTTTAATAGAGAGGTCCCGGGTTCGATACCCGGACCAGGCGGATTTTTTCGGTCGCTCACCAGTCACCTAGCTGTGTTTGTAGATTTGTGTTTGTCCTTTGTCCCTCTTGTTCCCCTTCTCCGAAGATTATTTTCGTCAGCCTTAAATTAGGCTGTGATTCCACTCTACACCTTTTTATTAGGGTGTTATGACTGCACAGTACGCCCTCTAAATTGGGTGTACCACCGCCAGAAAGGGAAGTAAAAAAAGCGCGATGACCAACACCCATCAAATAGGTTGTAATAACCCAAAAGAGTGCAGGGAGAAATAAGCGCAAGTGAGTCGAAACATGTCTGGTTCACTTTTTATTTTTCGATCAAGGTTCTACCAGGCTCTACTAAATTCTCTATAGACAATTGCAAGCAGGTCATCTGGCCGCAGCCATGCCTCTGCTTATCCGGGCAAGCTAGAGCGTGCAATTACAAGCTTGCCAAAGGGCAAAGCTACGCTCACGCGCACGTCAACAAACTTGGCGAAGGGAAGACTGAAAGAAATAGTTCCCTTTTATCCTCACAATCTCACCACGACCAAGACGCTTCTGAACCTGTGGCGGTCCGTGCGTGTAAGGTCATGAACATTCCAACAGGATATTGTTTCATAACCTCTTTAAATTGTACAACCGAAGTCCCTACTGAAATCTCCAATTTTACTTTTCTTGCGGCATTTATGCGTTCTAGCACGTGGTGAGGCAAGCAAAACTGACAGGCTTGCAAAGACGGTACGACCGGGATTTGCTTGGGACGTAAGCGGCAGAGAAAGAAACTGGAGAAAGCGGCTTTTATTGGAATCTTGGCACATACAAAATACTAGCAACAATCTGAACCGATCCACCGCAATGCTTTCAAGCAGCCATATACACGGGCTACGATGCGCCACACACAGAAACAGAAGAGAACAATGCTAAGAGAGAGAGAAGAAGTAAACAACGACCGACTGCTACCTTTGGGCCCACAGACAGTCACCCGTGAACAAGGAGCCGAGCCGGCTTCGGAACATCGGGCACTTTGAAGAAATTGGTTAGAGTCTACAAAGTACCCTTTCCTATTACTTAACTAACCAGGCGGAGTTCCGCCGAAATGTTTACTTTTAAGATGAAAACCTCCAATATAAATAATTATATCAGGCGTTCCGACAGATTTTCTGAAGAAGGTACCGAGTTAAAAAAATCCTAATACATTTTTTTTAAATGTGTAGGTATATTCTTCTTCATACGGTATGTAACATTAACATAAACGGAATACTTCAACAATGCAGTATATTATGAATTTTCCAGAAACTATATATAATATTCGGTATGATCAGTTTATCTCAAATGAAAACTAAATATATAGACATTTCTGCAGACCCAGATAATATCTCTATCTGCATTCAATATTTTTCTCAGTGCCCATCAATTAAATATCTTCCACACACGAAGTATTTTTACAATTTGCATTCGAAATAAGAGTGAGCATCTCTTGTCAAATTTGGCCTCTCCAGCACAAAAGACAGTTAGACGAAAAAGAGTGGCAAAAAGACAACGGTTTGCTAAGTTCAAGAGTAATTGATAAATAAATAAACGTCATCATTTACATCACTGATGACGTCATCGGCATCGTCCCTGATGACGTCATCAGTGACGTCACGCGTCCCGTTATGCACCGCGTGGTTACGCCGACGGCGAGGCCGTTCAAGCCGGAAACGGGCGCCTTAGGGCTGCGCTTAAAAAGAAAAAAACGTCAAGGCCGGCATCGTTCGGAATCTTGTCAGTAGCGCACTCAAAAAGTCCTGCTCTTATTCAATTAGGTCTTCTTTTCAACGCCTCTTTGACAGTTTTGGAGCGGCTGGCTGTTCTAAGAATTACAGTAGTAGAAAAAGTGTACGCGATCAGACCACTAACCCACTCAATAGATATTGCGCAATTTCAAGACCGGTAGCTGTAATCTCCAATAGGTATTCCGCGATTTCAAGACCGGTAGCTGTAATCGCCAGCAGGTAATGCGCGATTTCAAGACTAGTCGCTCTAATTAACGCTTGATTCACGCACAATTATCAAGTCATTAATCACCTGTTCATGGCTGGGCAATGACGTGATCGTGACATAACGCCTTCCGTACATCCGGCGCCAGGCGGAGCGCGCGGCGCTGCCGCCAGGTGCCGTGACCAAGTTGCCGTCGAGAAGAAACCCCCACGTGACGCATCACGTGGTACCAAGTGACGCGGTAGCACATGAAGTACCCTTGCTTGTGACTGTACTGCGATGACGTACTACGTGGTCGTCACGTGACATCGCACCACTTGACGCCTGTGTTGGCGCGCTGCCACCGAGTGCCGCTATCCGGAACCAGCGCGCCACGCTGCCGCCGGGTGTCGCAACGGGGTTGTCGCCCGTAGAGTTCCTGTATAGGCTCGTCCTACGGCAGCCAAAATTGCGCGTCTGTTTGCCACATGCCGTCGCGCCGCAATTCGCCGAGGTCCGATCACGTGAGGAGCAGACTCAAATGCCGTGCAGGAAAGTAGACGTTGCACGCGTTCCGGCGTGCGTTCCCCTGCATTTTGAGCGCGCCGCGCGCCTCGAACGCCCAGCGCTGCTATTCGCCGAATTTGAGTCACGTGAGGAGCGGACTCCGAATCCCGTGCAAGAAAGCCGGCACTACGGGTATAAACGCGCAGCTCTGGCTCCCGTGGGGAGCCTATACAGGAAATCTAGTCGCCGGCAGAGCCGTATACATGTAGAGAGGATTGTCATTCATTTGTAAGAATAAGGCGAAAAAAAGGGCCTTGCAATTTTGGCCGAGATTGTTTTAAGACCTTGGGCGCGTTGATTGACACTTCTTGTGACCAATTAGTAGCCACAAATATTCTTCTAGCCTATGCAATGAGCATAAGAAATACCTTCCAATAACCATTTTTTGTAACGGTGTATTCAAGTATTTCATTTCAGCAAGCTAGAGTTAAAATTTGCGACTCTTCGTAACTGAAAGGGCAACGCACGGGATGTTGTCATCACGATGACATACAAAAAAGCACTATATATTTCTTGTAATATCTTTAAGGAAAAGGTTATTTACATATTTACAAATTTAGTTGCGCGGAGGCCACACCCAGAGGCCCTAAATTCTACTTTTCTAAATATGGATGTGGGGTTCAGTATGACCCTGCTTCTATTCACTATGAAAAACTAAGAATGCCATCGTCGCAGGAATTCCTGCTCGCGAAGCGTCCACAGTTCATTCTCCAGGTGGTCCGCTATCTTCTTCCGCAACGTGCGAAGCATAGGGAACATGAGCCTAAAACGGCGACGCTGAATCCCGGTCCTACATCTATACTTCCACAGGACTTGGCGTGCTAGTATCACGACCAGTTTCTCAAAGCGATTGTATGTACGCCTTTGGCAATGGACGTGCATCCCAAACACTCGAGACACAAGAGTGAAGAATTGTACGCTCAACTACACAAGGGGTGAAAACATGCTCATTCTTCTCTGGGCAAGTACAGTTGGGGCAGATGTCCGTCGCGGTCACGCCCCGATGTGATAATCTGTCCCTGGTGGGAAACACCCCCGCCCACACTTCCAGCCAGTATCGGCAGCGTCCGCTGGCACGTCTGCGGTTAACATGTCATCCCAAATTACCTGGGAACTCCGGGCTTGGTGTCGGACAGACACGTCAGCCGCACAAAGTGCTTCACAAATTCGCGATACTGGACTCTCCTGAACGTGTACACTTGGTAACCCTTCGGTCACCCAACGCTGTATCGCGACGACAGAAACATAATAGAGAGAAGGAGTCCCCGCCGCGGAACACATTTTGCCAAGCCCCCTGGGCACGAGAGTTTGGCGCAGGTCACCCAATCAATACAATACAAGGTGGCGACGAACATACTCTGTGTCGTCTAAAAGATTGAGCATACATTTTAAAGCCAATAAGCGCGTAAACGTTGGCAGGCACGGAATGCTCCAACCACCATAGCATCTGGGTAGGCGTAGTGCCGGTCTGGCCACAAAGTTTTTCCCATCCCCAAAATTGACCGCATCTCCACGTGGTGAATGATGTTGATTGGGGCGAAGCTCTGGTGGTGCTTGTCTGCGTAGACACAGAGCAGCAGCATGCGGAGCCTTTCGTTCGTTTTTATCCATGTCAGAAAGAGAATGTGTGGTATGGAACGTGGTTATATACGCATTTGAGCATTTGACCGCAGCGCCGTCTCGTCTATAAACGTTCAGGTAATGCATGCAAAGTTTAACGCGATTATATACGGATTTGACCGCAGCGCCCTCTCCTGTATAGACGTTGAGCGGCTACGTGCAACGTTTCATCCATGACATCCCCAGCTCTCGGAGTTACTACCACATCTCAGAGCCCCCTACTTGTCCCGCAGTCGTGGCCGAGTGGTTAAGGCGATGGATTAGAAATCCTTTGGGGTCTCTCCGCAGAGGTTCTAATCCTGTCTACTGCGCAAACAAATTTTTTTTTCTTTTTTTATTTTTTTTTTCTTTTTACACGAGCACGTGAGCACGTGCTTACGTGCTCGTGAGCACGTGAGCGCACGAGCAGGAGCACGAGCACCGGACGCTGGAGCTACGGACACCTACGGACATGGCTAGCCCCTAAGGAACTTCGCCCCTAAAAAGAGAAGATGCGAGATGTCATTCTACACGCCAAACCTTGCAGGTGGGAGTGCGACTTTAACTACAGACAACAGCTTCGCGCATATTACACTCTTTACCAAAAGAGCCTTGTCCTTAAAGGAAAGTTCAAACACAGAAGCGAGCTGTACTTGACTCTTTGCCTGGTCGAAAATTTCTTCTCAGGTCAGAGGTGCTACGCCAATTATTGGAAAATGTGCACCAAGAACATGTACAGTTGAAACAAATGGAATGCTAATAGAATCGACCGAAAATAATCCAAACTGCAGCACCATACTTTTCTCACGATTCAACTGCGCTCCAGAAAGTGCGGCGTAGCACGCAAAAATACGCTCGACTGCCAACCAAAACTGTCAGAGTCACGCAAAAACAAACACACGTCATGTGCATATGCAGAAACAAACACTGTGCCCCGTCCGGGAAGTAGGAACCCTCGGACAAGTTCATTCTCGTGGATTTTGCGTAACAACGGGTCAATACTAATTACAAATAGCAAAGGAGACTGTTAAGAATGGAGCCCTCGGCAACCTTCTTCCGAGTTTCAACGCTGCGGAAACGAGTCATGAGTCTGTCCGGCACCGTCGCCCGCCTGTCTGTTCCTGCACGAAACGAGTCCCGACGAGTCCAGGACCGTCGGCCGCCTGTCTGACCCTGCACGAAACGAGTCCCAACGAGTCCAGGACCGTCGGCCGCCTGTCTGACCCTGCACGAGACAGGTCTCATCGCGTCCGTGACGTCAACGGGACGTGTGTGTGTGCGTGGGGGTTGGTGCGCTCACGAAAGAGAGAGAGGCATGACCTAACTGCGGAGAACTTTGGCTACGACGCACTTCTGGCTACGACGCGGCGGACTTTGCTACGACGCACTTGACGGCGGGTTGCTGCTGCGCACTTGCTAGCCCTGGTGGGGAGTGAGGGAGAAAACAAACCCCTATATAAGGCGGAGCGCGAGGCTGCTCCGTAGTTCTCTCTGATTTGACGACTGTATCGCAACCATGTAATTAAACCGTTCGTTACGTTACCTATTCTCCCACCTCCACTGGACCCCTGGGTTCTTCACTTCGGGGAATGGTCGTCGTCACGAGCCAGGAAGCTCCCGGACGTGCGGCTCGAGCACCGCCTCTAACAAGACAAAGGGCAGCCCTGCCTTACCGCCCTCGTAACAGAGAAAGCGGCCGTAGGACGACCATTATCAATAAGTTCGCTAGAGAGACCCGTGTATAAGCGAATCTATAAAGGAACGAGAAAATCACCATGCGGCTAATACACTGTAAAGAAAAATATGTTCTTCCTGATCAAAGGCCTTTGCTTGATCCAGAAATATGAAAGCGCCACTTAGCTGTCGAGATGTCGCATGCGCGAACAAGTCACGCGTCAGTGCTAAAGAAGAAAAAAAGTCGTACGTCCTGGGACACTGCAAGTCTGAAAGGGGCTAACTTTCAAAGGCAAAGTGTCGTGGAGTCGTCTAACTATAACTTATAATCTGCATTGAGAAATGTAATGGACCGCCATGATCGAGGCTCGGATAAAACTTCGTCGTTCTTAGGGAGCAGGGTCACTCTACCTAGTTTAAAAGAATCAGGGACGTATCCGGTTGTCAAGAAGGTATTGACAACATTAAAAAGAACTTCACCCAGCACAACCCAAAATTTTGAATAACATATTCAGTGGCTAAACTATCTGGACCTGTGGCGGCACTGGTCCTCATGGAACGCGAGGCTTGTGACACCTTTACGCGGAATGCTGGGCGTAAAATCCCTTCATTCACTTGAGCAGTGACGCCCGGCAGATCTCCAAACAACTGTCGTACAGCAGAAGCAAGACGACAAAAGTCACCATCTTCTTTGGAAGTATAAAACAAGAAAAATATGTGACCTCTCATGCCGCACACGCGGAGGTAACGCAACGCTTCGTCGTCACACACGGGCTTACCCCTCAAGAACTGGGCGCAGGCCGTTCACGAGTTGTACAGGAGCAAGCGGTTGTATCTCGCTTGTAGCACTTCAAGGTGTATCGGGCTTATCGTGTACAACGCTTTGCATGACAAGGCACTAGTCATGCGCAGTGCGCCCGGCGCTATTTGATAAATAGCGACGACGTCCATTAAACTACGTTCTTGTTGCTCTGCACACGATCCTGTCGATTGCCTCTTTATCGTCTATGATACATGGTGTTAGTATAGTGGCCGGTGCGGGCCCAAGCGTGATCGGACGACGCAGTGACGATGATGGATCTGCTCGAAACGCCGGGGCACTTACAACTGTCAGGCAACCTCTTCGAAAACTGGAAGCACTTCAAGCAGAAGGTCGAGCTGTTCCTGAAGGCTACGGCATCGAAAGAACGTCCAAGAAGTGAAGCTGCAAATGCTGCAGTACTGCTGAGCGTTGCCGGCGACAAAGCGCTCGACGTCTTCAACCACTTCAAGTTTGAAGACGGGGAAGAACGGGACGACTACGCAACCCTCGTCAGGAAGTTTTAAGCATACTTCGCCGTGGTGAGCAATGAAGTGCATGAACGCTACGTATTTCGCTCAAGAGCGCAAGCCGAGGGAGAACCCGTCGAAAAGTTTATTCGAGACCTGACAAAGCTAGCCGCCCAGTGCAATTTCGGAGAACTGCATGACTCAATGTTCAGAGACCAGATCGTGTTCGGCACGAATAATTCGAAGCTTCGCGAGAAAATGCTTCGCTTCGCGAGCAGGGTCTAACGTTGCTAAAGGCAGAAGAAATGTGCAAATTAGCGCAAACTCTGGCGAAACGAAACCAAGTCTGGAACAAGGCGGCCGACCGTACTGATGCTATCTCACAACAAGCGGCACCGCAACGCAGCAAGGCGGACCAAAAAAGCAATTACGCCACAGAAAATGCAATCGGCGACACTAAGTCAGACGATGTCTAACCTACGGGGAAAAATGCAACTCATGCTGGAAGCTTAATCACTTCGAGATTTGCAGTCCTAGCTCGACCGTAGTTGGCGGAATAAGCAAACATGACGTCAACGATGACGTCGACGATGACTTTGACGTTCTGGAGATAGGCGGCGAAAACGGAAAACATGATTGAATAATCAAAGCTCAAGTTTCTTTGCTGCGAAAACGAAAACATGATTGAATAATCAAGCCGTTTGCTCGAGATGTCTTTGGCGAAAACGGAAAACATGATTGAATAATCAAAGCTCAAGTTTCTGCTCGAGATATGTCTTTTATTAAAGTTGACACCGGATCTCAAGTCAGCGTACTACCGTTTTCTGTGTGCAAAAAGCAGTGAGCGCCAGAACTATTATCAAGTAGTAAGTTACCAAGTGAATAAAGAACAGCTCACGTTGTTCCTGCCCACAAATGCGGAAAAAAATGGGTAGAAAACTATAAACCAATCTCTCTTCTTCGTTAGTGCTCGAAAGTCTTAGAACACATAATCTACAGCCTCTTGATAAAACATCTCGACAGAAAGAACTTTTTTATTCCTTTTCAACATGGCTTCCAAAGTGGTTTATCGTGCGATACCCAGCTGATCGACTTTTATTACAACATTTTTTTTTAGTCAAAGAGTGCAGGTGTATTACGTTTTTTTTAGGTTTTCAGAAAGCCTTTGACAAGGTCCCCCATAACTTGATACTATACAAATAATGTTTTTTTTAAATATCCCTCAAAATATTATTAACTGGCTGACTGGTTATCTTAGAAATAGAAGACAGGCTGTTTTAGTTAACGTGAAATCGTCGTTGTATTTAAAAGTAACATCAGGGGTATAACAAGGATCACCGCTAGGTTCGCTTTCATTCCTGATATACATAAATGACATTTCTACAGACATTAGGTCAAGCATTCCTCTTTATGCAAACGATTGTGTCTTATACCGCAACAAAAAGACATATTCAGACGATCTAGAGCTACAGGAAGATATTGATCGCTTATCAAGATGGTGCGAATAATGAAAAATTAATTTAAATATTCCCAAATACAATTATATAGCATTTACCTGAAAACGACAACCTGTTTCTTTACTTGGGATGAAGAGCGTGCTGGTAGGGGTAAAATATAAATAAGGGAAGAACATAAAAGACGACGCCCCACTACAAAAGGTGAACAAGGTAAAATATTTAGGCGTTCAGTTTTCAGAAAACGTATTCTGGAGTGCGCATGTAGACTACATGACGGTCAAAGGTAACCATGTGCGAAATGTTTTCATGAGGATTTTTTCACCATTGTCCATTCAATGAAAAAAAAACACTTTTTTTTCTAACGTGAGGCCTATTTTAGAATACGCCTGCGTGCTCTGGGACCTTAAAGAACGCCATTTAGAACAGAAAATTTAACAAAGCCAGTGCAAAGCCGCTAGGTCCGTTACAAAAACTACAATTTCAAAACAAAGTGTTAGTGTCCTTAAACGACAATTCGACTGGGAACCTCTGAACTCTAGAAGACGCCACTTCCGTTTAACATTTTTACATGAGATATATCATGATCAAACAGGGCTGGATAACACTAAATGCATTGAACTGCCGCACTTTTGTATCACACAGATTATATCATTCTAAAAAAATTAAAGAATTTTCATTTAAAACTAATATATTCACATTTTCTCATTTTTCTCCCAATACCATTAAACAACCGAACGAATTGCCCAAGGAAACTATTTCAATTCCATTGTCTGATAATGTTTTTTTTCATAAACTGTCACGTGATAGCTGGGAATAACGAAGTGACTTTTCTCTTTGTAAATGTGTGTTTTCAGAATGTTTGGTCTGTAACACTCTTTGTGTCTTCATGCCTTTACCTGTACGGAAAATTATATTTTACTTGATGACTAAACCTTAATACCATTGTGGATTTATTTGTTAAAGTTTTATGATCTTTCAGCACAATTTGTTTTTAGTACGAACTTGATTGTAATTTTTTCCTTGTGTTTCTGTATACGACGACTGTTCAGCCCAGTTCAGCTTATTATACCTCAAAGTCATTTCAGATGAAATGCATTACATGAAGGGGGATCAAATGACATATAAGATAGCAGAAGAGTGACGACAAAATAAATTATAGGAAAACGCAAAAACTACCAACTAATAGACCCTTTCCGGAATTCAGTGCCATCTGGTGACTGAAATGGCAGTGTAACTTTTACCGTACTAATGGCGGCGATGAACCTGTGGTCTGCAGTAATGTATGGGGCACCGTCACTTTCGCAAGTCAACGGTAGATGAGAATGCGCGCGTCACTGATCAGTTCTTTTTAAATCTCTTTCAGTGTCGATGGCGAAAAAGATGCAACCAGTCCGAACGAAGCGCCAGCCCACGTAGGCGCCTTGATAAAATTCTATATATGAAGGGGCTTTGAAGCCGAGTGTGTGCTACTAACAGATGGACTGGACCCGAGTTAGAAATGAACGCTTACGCAGCTCTTGCATCCGATCCCTGCTTCACGTCGCTCTAACATCTAGAATGCATTGGCATCGAATCATCTGCTTAGGAGCATCTTCAACTCCTTCATTCATCACTAAACAGAAGGCCGCCATTAATATAGAACCTATGCCATTTTCCAGATGATGATAGTGATCAAAGTTGCCAGTCTGAATTCCGGAAAGGGTCTATAGGACGAATAGTAAAACATAACGTGTAGAAAAAGTAATTAACAAATAAACATGTTAAAGAACAACACTTTTCAGGTGTGCCTCGCAGAGTTCACGGAATGTCTTCGGGTTATATTCCCGTACTATAGGTCTCAGGAAGGAATTCCAGTGAGAAATAGCGACAGAAAATGGGGAATTTTGAAATGTATTAGTTCTTGCAGATAGAGGTTTAAATTTTAGGCTGTGGTCGTGACGCATGGAAATGTGAGGCGGCGGGTGACAGCTGACGTTTCTAAAACCAGAAGAGGAACAGTAAGTTTTGGGAAAAAGGACAAGACGAGCAAGTTGAGTTCTTTGCGATAGAGGGCATAGGTCGAGGTTAAACTTTAGGCCAGTTACGCTCGACGTTCGTGAGTAGTCATGTGTTATAAAACGTGATGCCTTGTTTTGCACCAATTCCTTGTTCAAATGTATCCTCACATATCCCCCCCCCTGCAATAAGGCCTCTTAAGGCTGCGGAGTAACATGTAATGAAAAATAGGACGTTCTAAGAACTAATTTAAGTTTCTTTAATACCATAGCTTCAATGATATTCACCTAATAGACACTAAACAACTTCATGACGGTACAACCCGTCGCAGTATAATATATAGCGCTGTGTTTTTGACGCTTATTGGTCTGCGATAATGCTTGTACGATAATTGTTTTCCGAAGAAATGAGTTGTAAACTTTGGGAAAGTTTTTAAACCAGGTTGATGAGGGTTTAATTGTTTTGCAAGAAGAGCCCAACTGGGCCCAGACAAAAAAATATATTAAAAAAATACATTCCGAATTACATAATTAGTTCTATCGTTCCATAACATTGGGTGCATGGAATTTCTGATGCTAAGCGTGGTGTGTTCCACGGCAAGCGAAATGGTTTCGATTTCTTCATTTTATAATTATATATACCCATTATCACTTTATGAAGCTCTACGCGAATAATCGTGATCATTCTGCTCCAGTTTGTGTCTCGTGTGCAAGGAAAAACTTGTTGCCTCTAAAATGGACGTTTGCATTTTGATTCAGCATTTTCTGTTTCAATCCATTCATTCTTTATCCTATCACTACCTCAGAAGCTGATAGGGGAGAAGTGCACGTTTTCCTGCTTGTTTCTGACAAAATAATCAGCATAAAAAAACACCTTGAGGTTCTTGATACTAGAATCGGTTATCGCTCGCAGAGAGTCCCACGAAAGGGGCGAAAAGTTAGAAACAAAGACGTGAGTAAAAATGAAGCTAATGAGATTGCGTATTAGGGGTACTGTCGAGCGATAATGGAATCATTGAACGAACTCCCGTAGAATATTATAAAGCGCATTTCAGTTACCATCCTCACAAAAAAGATGGTTTTCAGAGGTTTTTTTCAGCTTTTTTTTTCTAAATTTCTAGCCGATTGAAAAAAAAAAGTTAGAGCAGCCCATTTTGTTATTGGAATTCAAAAAGGCGATTGACACTTTGAAGCCTAGAAAAGCTCCAGGAGCAGACGGTCTAGGCGCTCCGTTTGACAAAGCATTTAAGGGCCAAGTTGCTACTTTTTCGCACTGCGTATTTAGCAGACATGTACAAATTACTCAACAAAGGTAGTTAAGTTACTGAGTATCGACGCCAAAAGTAATTGGAGTAGAGCAGAAATTACGGTTTTTTATTAGTAATTGAGTAAACTACCCACTACTGTAAAAAGTAGCGAGTTACTTTTGAAGTTACTTTCGAAGTTATTTTTTAATATTTTTGTGGTAGCAAAATGAACAGCAGTTTGATCCGTGAAAAACCCTGCGAGCCTAAAATAAATGCATCATTTTATGTATTGCGTTTTCACCAAAATATTTTATTCGTTCGGAGAAGCAATTGACTTTCCAAGTTTTTATCGAACAGTTTTCCCTCTTTCTCCTAAAGACGTTCACAACAAAGCTTAAAAGGCGTTCCACCGACGCGCTGGATGGAACGGCAGCATTGAATTTCAGAAAGAGGCTGTGCAGTTTCGGGTAAGCGAGTGTCGGCATCTTGGTGTCCATGCCGAAACATGTGAGGTTTGCCTCGGTTAGAGGTTCTTTAATAACTAACTCTTATCTTTTTCTTTTCTTTTTTTCTTCGGCAAGTTGAGATTGTTATGACTGGCCCCTCTTTATTCCCGCGACGTTCGGAGAGTACGCTGAGCGAGTGCACCGGATTGTCAAGGGATCAAGTCTCGCGCCCCGACAATGAGATCATTCGGACGACTGCGCGTCTCGTTGCAGTGCTAGTGCTACGCCACTGAGAAAAAAAATGTTTATGTTTAACAGAAGATGAAACGAAGTACACTTCGCCGCAGACGCCAGGTCCAACAAATGCATCTCCCAAGGGTGACTCGCAATCCTTGCCGGCGACTACGGTATCCTGACGCGGCTGACAAGTAAATCGTTCTCAACAAAGAGGAGGTCCCCCTGGTGTGGGAGATCGGGAAGACGCGAAGAATTACGTGAACAAGCATCGCCGCTTGTACAGTTGCAGCTGGAAGCGGAAACGTGCTCCCATGAATGGATTATCCGTGTCTGCGTTTGTGCGGTTCCGGCTTTGCAAGGGAGCA
Organism: Ixodes ricinus; assembly: GCA_037355805.1. Classification (NCBI taxonomy): domain Eukaryota; kingdom Metazoa; phylum Arthropoda; class Arachnida; order Ixodida; family Ixodidae; genus Ixodes; species Ixodes ricinus. The sequence continues at coordinate 73,388 of JAZHYW010032243.1, read as the reverse complement.
TGCGCTGACGACGAGGCGACCATGGTAACAGGCGCCGAGTTGCGAGGTCATTCCAGTGGCGCCTACCGTGGAACCCCCAAACCGCTTGAGTCCGAACTCACTAAAGGCAGACAACATGAAAACAACAACAACCCTCGGAGTGTCCCTGTCTTTACCGGTTGCAGCTGGAGGCGCAGCGCCTGCGTGCATTACCGGATTAGGTTAATACCCGAACAAGGCTTTTCAAGCATCTCTTCCTGCGTTCGTGCGCGACGGTGTTATGTTTTGGCTGCTCGTCGCCACCTTCGCCCAGGGACACCTGTGATGTAGTTTCTACGGCTGCCGAGTATAAGTACGTGGGAACGGGATGTGAGGGGGCCCCTTGTTTGAGAATGCCGCTTCATTTGCCGGCGTCCTTTTTATTCCTGCGCTCAAATCTTTTGCGATGAGCAAAATTAGCAACTTGATTTCGAAGGTAGTTAGTAACTTGAGTATAAGTTACCTAAAAAACGTAGTTAAATTAAACTACTAATTACCCAAATCAAGTTGTAATTGAAAGTTACCAAGATACATGGAAAAGTAGTTAAATTACAGTAGCTTGAGTAGAGTAGTTGCACTACGTCTAAGTCTGGTATTTAGCAAAGTATACAGAAGTACTGAAATCTGTACGCCTGTCGGTTTTGTGCACAATTTTATACCCAAAATTGAGGACCTCCCAAAAACTTTCTTCTGTCGGGCCGTACCGTCCAATCAGACTAACTTAACATACATTATAAGATACTGATGTAGGTTTTAGCGAAAGTTTGCAGAGTGCTATAAACATTATCATCGGCTCACATCAGACGTGTAAAATAAAAGAAGGAGCATTGTAACAAATGTGCGTGTCGCCCGGATAATTCTGGTGTGTTGTGACTTTTTTTTTGTGCGAAGAGTTGCCATGTTACAGGCCGACCTAGCAAAAACGTTCGACCGCGTGTCACACGAAATTCGTTTTTCTATATTAGCACCTTTTAAAATGGGGCCTGTCTTGTGCGACGGTGTACGTATGGCGCACCAAAACTGAAAAACTAGTCTTGTTTTAAACAAGTGTGTAAACGAGCGTATTCTCCTTTTTGTCCTTGGTGCGACAAGGTTGTCCACTTTCACCTCTGTTTTCTTTTTTTTTAGCCGTTTTGTTTAAGTATTATTTAGGGTAATTTTATTCGTGGATTTAAGTTCCAAGCTCGAGAGGTGCCTATTTTAGCGTACTCGGTGGACATGACGATTTTTTCGTAGATTCCAAGAGCATCGAGAAAGCCGTCGAGCTCATAGAGATGTTTGCGAAAATTCGAGTAGCTCCGTCAACTTGGATAAGTGTTTGAGTCTTTGGCACGGCGGTTGGCCTAAAACGCTGGCTGTTTTTAAGCCTGTTGCACGGAACGAGTCTTCGCCCCGTTATATTGAAGTTCCCCTGGAACACTAATGCAATAATGACGACTATTGGCGTGATCAGGCTGAAGTTCTGCGCGCGAAAGTGACCAAGTTGGGAGGACATGGCTGTGCACGTGCATCGGCTTGCAATGCGTTTCTTACCGCTCATGTGTGTGTAAATTTTGTAGGTGCTTCATTTCTCATGAATTAACATACAACGTATGCCCTGTGTTTTTGTCGTTTTAATTTGGTGCTTGGTTTGGGAACGGTCCAGTGGCACAAACCCGTTTGGTAGAGTGAAGGCTCCCGGGGAGAGGGAGGGGAGGAGGGAGGTGGGGCTGAAAGAGAATGGGGGTAAGGGGGTGGAGGGGGCTTCTTAACCTTCGTGTGATGCAACTTGTTGATAGATTTATTTTTCTCAGAGACCAGAGAGAACCATTTTTACAAACTCTTATTCAATTGATATTGCTTGATGCGCTTGCTGGGTTTGTTTCGTCAAGCGAGGACGTAGGTGCCTCTGTACGCAGGTATATAAAGGATGTTGGTGCTTAATGTTTTTAGTCACGCGTTTCTCACTGAAATACTTGTCTTGTGTGTCGTGCAAGCGACTAACGAAGAATTTAATTAGTTGGCTTTTTACCATTTGTTTTTATCTTTATTGTACAGTGCAGGCCCAGGGCATGATATCTTAAAGTGAGTTAAGCGAATGATGGTGCCCCCAACACGTATACATTTTTTTTAAGTTGCATGGTCAAACAGCTTCATTCAAAGCATGGTTCTTTAAAAAGGGTATCCCAGTAGCTTGGTCTGACAACTGCATGCTGTGCAGAAGGCAGGAAATGGTTGATCACATTTTGCTAGACTGTTGGGACGCGGTTTTCTTTTGGGACGTACTGCAAGGGACCCTCCGAAAAGACTTCCCATTAACGCGCCATGGCATACGTTTTTGAGCGGCTAGAAGGGAAAAGTTACGTTCTCTGCGACATGATCTTACTGCGTAGGCCTGCACAGCATATGGCGTGCCCCATGGCTGGGTGCCACGCGGATATCGACGTTCGCCCCGTGCATAAGTATTTTATTGAGCACATCTGCTTTCAGAAAGAATTCTATACGGACCACCAACCTACAAATGAGCCGCTGCCACTTTTTGGGGTGTTGTTTATCCTCAAGGACTTGTAGCATGTTCGACATTAGCCAATAAGGCTGGTGTTTTTTACTGTTTCATTGCGATTGTGTGTCACTGCCTTCTGTCATCATCCAAATACGAACAAAAAAAGCCCCGTGCGTGGCAGAGTTGGCAATGTGTGCGGCTGTCACGAAGAGGAATGGAGTTTGAGTCCTACCTGTCCCAGGTTCTTATTTTATTGATTTTGTACTCTTCTAAGATATAAACTATACTAAGGTGATAGGCTGGGCGAGTTGGTGCTAATTGAACATGAAGAAAAAATACGGCTTGGTTGTCTTCTGTGTTCGGTTCCTGTCCCTCTCCTCGACTTTTGCGTGCTGTTTTGTCATCACCTTCTAAGAAATCTTTGCCCATTCACGGCTGTCATCGAGTGTTCTTGTTGAGAACATTCCTTAACGTGCCGCGTGTATGAAAGTACCGTTTAGTACTTGCGTCAGTCACCTTCCGTCGCCGACGCCAGATGCGTGGCACCTTTCTCTTTAAGTTTGTTGGTGCCAGTTCACCTCATTAAAAATTTATTTTTCGTTCTAAATTCATCAGCTTTTTTTATTAGTGACAACATTGCACCAGGCGCAAAGTGGATATAAATCAACGCGTAAAAATTATGTCCCTGGAATACATAAGCTGGCAGTTCATCCTTAGATACGTCTTGAATAGAACCAATCGATCATAATAGCATATGTTTCATGCTTATACTCAATAAAACACAGTTATATCTGCAGGTACCTAAGTATATGGCGCTCCAAGTCAACAATAAGAACGCTAGAAATGCGCGCGATGATTTCAGCAAAATTAATTGGAAGTTCCGATGTTCTTTTTTTCATCGCATTATCGCCGTGAAATGCTAAGAGAGAATGTAAAGTGATCAGTATGTTGCAACCGCAAGACACTCATTATTTCAAGATTTTTATCTTTAAAATTTCTAATTATTTTTTTCACTTGGCGCACAGCTTAATTTGGCGGGAATGTGCACACTGCATAAAAGTTAAAGGTGAATACGCCAGAGGAGGGGGAAGGAGGGGGGTTGCGGCAGATAAGTGAACTAGAAGCGCCTGCCACAACTTTCTGGCTATGATGGATTGATTCGTTCGTCTATGCTTCATGATTGATATTGCGTAGCTAAAGGAGCCAAATTTTCTCACTTTCAAAACTACTCACACATATTGCGTCGCTGCCGATAGACAGGAGCATCAATGCCCTCATATCGTTTTAAGTTCGACTTCGTAAAATGGCAGGCGCAGATTTTTTATTTATTATATCCCAAGTGTCACAGGCAAACTTCCTTGTCATGTGGCGAACTTCCTAATAGCTTGAGCCTGATACAAGTAGTCTGGTCACACCAAGCGCTACAATCTTGTAACAAATGGTCGTTTTCAATCACTTTGAAAGATGTCTTATTCACAGCGATTGTTCATCTGAATTTGTATTCCCTAAACGTTTTGCGTGTTTTTCAAATGCCTTTTTGCAAGACCATGTTTACGCATAGCACACGTTGTAATGCATATGTCACGATATGAATATAAAAATTCAGGAACTACTAATTCTCCCCTGTCCTCTACCCAATCTCGAATGTTTCTCGAATAATGTGATTTATCACAAGATAATTGACAGCTTCCTTTTCGCACACTCAAAAGCCAAAGCTTTTATTCATAGTTGTATTCTTACATTTATAGAGCATCTTTAAATATATGTTTGCGTCGACAGCCTGCTCAAAAGATGGTAGAGTATATGTGTTTTTTAAAAATAGCACGCATAAAGCGTCCTTTTTTATTTTTCGTTGCAAATCAACATAAGTCTTGAAATTCAATAATCAAAAGCCACTCGCTAGAATTAATTCCTCCAAATGGCGACTTTTGCCATTACGCCAGGGCAGAGGCCTTAATATTTGCAACAAAGAGCTCGGAATTGTGTATTGCAGAATATAAGGTGTTTGTTTTAATCGGCTGTAAAATTCAGGAAACTGTGAAGCGCTGTGTTGTCCGCGCAACAAGGGCATGCCTAATATTTAAAAATTTGTGCTGGAGTTATTGATATATTGGCGTCATTCCAAAGTTCCTCTGGAGCATCATGTAGTACACGATTTGAGGCAATGTAACGGAAAAGTCAAAACTACAATGTGACCGGTATTTTATCTTTTAGTATAGATGAACACTCAACCTTTATGGAAGGCTGTAATACTTCAATCCGTCTGACATTTATTTCGCAACCCAGTAATAATACTATAAAATATTGTAGGCACTTACTTTGGGCATTTCCATTTATTTCGAATATAAAGCATTTGTCATTTGGGTCCGCGAACAGAACGGTTAATGGGATTGGCTTTTTACCTGTGGAATGGCAAATGTTTAGTTAAACAGTGTTTCGTTTATATCAATCTAATAATAAAACTATAACTTGTGCTGCTTTAGCATAGATTGTATGTGTTCCCGAACTTCTCATTATCAGCACACAGCCCACTGACAGAAGTTAGAGGGAACATGAAGTTCTACGGTATGGGGTATAGGTAAAAATACTTATTTGTACTATGCAAATAATATTGCTACGCCAAACTTTATTTGTATTTTCTGCGCTTTTTTTATGTTTGTATTTATTATTCAAGACGTTTTTATGGTGTTTCAGTTTTAAAATATTTATACTTCGCGTATGGCTCACGAAAATTATAGAACCTATTGTTTGCAAGGTTTGTTAGTTGACATCATAAAGCGTTTAGTGTTTGATCTTGAATTACTATATCGATGTTCACAACAACACAAGTGACACGAGACAACACTGAAAATAAAAAATGACGAATTTCGCGCTTATTTCTAATGAACTAATAAACCAGAATGTAATATATACAGCGCAGAGTTAAAGGCCGCCAGTAGTCGCTGGTAAGCTTCCACTGTGTGTGCCAGTATGGCACACGCAGTGGAACACAATTCGGTAACATTTCCCTAAACATTGCGTCGAGCCTGTAGCTAATTGCCTATAGAATGTGACATGTTCATCATGTAGGCGAGGAATGACAATGAACATGACTTCGATATGACTTAATTTGTTTTAAAACAGAATGTGTTTATGGGCTTCTCTCCATGAAAACTGCAACTCTCACTGTTACACGTAGGTTAAACTTATGTAAACCATGTTGGCAAATGGAATCTGTGAATAAATAACTAATATAAGAATACTCCAGACGGGGATTTAACTTGGGACCCAGTGATTCCCAGCCAGACACTATACAGACTGATCTATGCAGAGTGCAAAGCATGCGCGTGGGGACAGTCAACAGTTGCTTTACAATATAAAAAAATTACTAACTTGATCATGCTGGCAAAGAATGTGTTTATCGCCAACCCCACACTTCCTGTGTGTTTTACGAATGGGCCTGATGTGAGCCCCAGCATACATGTTATGTGTGTTTAGAGCATCAACACATTATTGGTGCCCCCGGTCTCTGTTAGCTGCATCAAGCTAGTGTAAATTTATGTTGTTTGTGATGCGTCATTCCTTAAAAAATTACACCATCTTCCCGAGGGGAACCATGGGGTGATGCGGAGCATCGCGGATCGTAATTAATTTATTCCCTTCTTGACTGATTTCTTTTGGCCGGCCGGATTCGGGCTGCGGCGGACGCGAGCGGCCGAGAAACGCTAGAGAGGACAGCCGCAAAGTTGCAGGGGAAAGCCCACCCCACTGGAAAGCCCTGGCGTGGCGCTGCGACCCGCGCGCCCAAAACTATCCTCCTTTCACTCCTCCGGGGGAACGCGCGCAGCGCGCTATCGCTGCTTATATTCACACTTGAAGGAGAGGAGACTAGAGGAGGAGAGTTGCGCATGCACGCGCGGTGTGAGTAGAAGCGAACGCACGCGAAGTGCACGCAGCTGGTAGAGAGAGAGAGAGCGGAGAGAGTTACGCGCAGCTGTTGGAGAGAGGGAAGGAGGAGAGTTGCGCATGCGTAGTGTGAGTGCGGACGACGCCGACGCCGCGGGACATAGACCTGAGCAAGAGATGCTCCGCATCTAAAAATCCAGTTGTCACATTGAAGCGGATGCGAATGCGCGGGAGAGTAGGGTACACACGCCGAGCCTCTAGGTTGGTTCATTGGCGAGAACGTCGGCGAGATTTCTCAACACCGTTCTCCTTTCCTTGTCTGGCGCATGCGCGGGTCGCGGGATGAGGTTTTTGCAGGATGCGCCACGGTCTTTACAATGCCTCACAAGAGGAAGCAGTGAACTGAATGTCAGATAGCTGAATAGAAGCGGTGACGTGCTGTGTATGACCGTGCTCGACGAGCCAGGAATGTCTGGGGGAGAGAGGCGGCGTTTGCTTCGGAAGAGAGAAGCAAGCCTATATAGAGTACAGGCATATTATCGCATTTGAACGTAGTCCGCTTCGGAACAGCGCAAAACGCAGCCCCATTTTTATAATACATATGCATGCGTTTGCGTTGAGTGTGTTTCTTGCTTGTGTCATTGTGTGTGTTAGTAGTCGTGCGTATGTGTGTCTATGACTGCTCGGAAGCGTATACCACGTATTACAAAATGCTTATAACATCATGTTACACATACGATATTGGGTCAAATACTGAATATAAGTGCCGGATAAAACTTTAAATGGTACTTAAAGCCAAATATTATTTAAGTGATCGGTGGATCAGATCGTGATTCTGGCTCTAAGCGTCGCTCATGGAAGCGCCACGCTCGGAGTGTCGCTCCGTGTGGCGCGCAGCCTTGAAGGTTTTCAAGATTATATTCGGTTAAATGTAATTAGCTATTTTTGTGTCTCTGGCGTATACGCCAGGGGCCCTGCGTCGTCTTTAGATGTGACAAGTCATTCATGAATAAAAAATAAACAAGCTTAAAGAGGGAGATTCTCCGGTGTCGTCCCTCTGCATCTGGATATGCGTATAGGCACTTTGCAGCAGCTGTGCATGGGCGCCGTCATTACCGACCTTCAGTTTTTGGTTTCCTCTTATTTTGTTTACTTCATTTCATCATTATCATATACTGTCATGAATGACAATTGATGAGGCGATGATAACTGAAGAAACTAAACGCTTAATGAAGCGCACTTGTGCCCCCCCCCCCCCACCACAAAAAAAAACAAAAAAAAAACAGCAGAGCGTTGCGGGCGTCGATGTCGGCGAAACCGCAGGATCGAGCGCTGGAGCGAGACTGATCCCGGAGCGACTTTTGTACCGGCGTGGGTTTCTGGAACATTCAGCCTAGGAACGTTCGGGGCGTAGAACATTCGTAACTCGGTGAAACGAGAAAGTTCTCGAACTTGCGAGAATGAGAAGTAGAAAGAGTAAATAAAAGACACGTCGCTCCCCGGAATCAAACCCTGGCTCTCCGCGTGGGAGGTAAGCACGATAACCGTTAGGCCACGGCCACGCTGCCTACTTGGCAGCTGCGCGCGCGGCATTACTCCCCCTTTAAAAAAGTGCATCGTCCCAATGCAACAAAGAACAAAACAAAGCAGATAAGAAGAACGGCAAACTAAAGCGTCAATCGGAACACATAAGGTAGCGTAGTACGGTCGAGCGGTCGGTCGAGCGCAGTACGGCTTCAGGCGCACGACGTGGACGACTTCAGCTCGCGGTGGGTGGCGCGATGAAGTCCGTGTTCCGATGGTGCATCACCTTGTAGTTTAGATCCCCGAGTCGGCGAAGCACTTTGTAGGGTACGAAGTAGCACTTCAGGAGTTTCTCGCTTAGACCGCGTCGTCGTATCGGGGTCCAAACCCACACACGGTCTCCGGGCTTGAAGCGAACGTCAATCCGGCGAAGGTTGTACCGGGTAGCGTCGACACGTTGTTGATCTTGCATTCGGAGTCGGGCGAGCTGGCGAACTTCTTCAACTCATTGAGCAACCACCTCGGCGTCGGGGGTTCCATCGTCAGCTGGTTCGTGGGGTAGCATTGCGCCGAGCATGGTCGATACTTTTCTGCCATGCACTGCCGTGTTGTAAGCAAACGTGACGTAGGGTAGCACCTTGTCCCACGTCTTGTGCTCTACGTCGACATACATGGAGATCATGTCGGCAATAGTTTTGTTTAGTCGTTCCGTTAGTCCATTTGTCTGTGGATTGTACGCAGTGATTCGATGGTGGCTGGTGCTACTGAGACGAAGAATTTCATATGTGAGCTGAGCCACGAACGATGATCCACGGTCTGTAATGAGGACTTGGGGGCGCCGTGCCGGAGGACAATAGGCTTGATGAAAAACTTGGCGACTTCAACAGCAGTTCCTGATGGAAGGGCTTTCATTTCGGCGTATCGCGTGCGATAGTCTGTGGTGACGATTATCCAGCGGTTTCCCGATGTTGACGGCGGAAAAGAGCCAAGTAAGTCCATTCCGATCTGCTGGAACGGTGCGGTCGGGGGAGCAATCGGCTGCAGGAGACCTGCCGGCTTCGTCGGCGGTTTCTTACGTCGCTGACACTCATGGCATGATCGAGTGTAGAAATGAACGGTCTTCGGTAGCCTTGGTCATTAGTACTTTTCCCGAATCCTGGCGAGCGTCCTGCTGTGGCCAAGGTGCCCAGCCGTTGGATCGTCGTGGCAGGCTTGGAGGATCTCTTCTCTAAGGTCGGCAGGGATTACCAGCAGCCATGGCAAGCTGTTGTCTCCGAAGTTTTCTTTGTAAAGTACACCTTGACGAAGGACGAAGGTCGGCAGGGCTCTCAAGAAGACACGGGGAATAGTACCCCCTCGATCTTCGAGGTGCTCGATTAGCGCGCGCAACTCAGGATCGTCTCTTTGACGTCGCGCCATGTCGTCGGTGTTCGGCGCGCCTAGGAAGCACTCATCGTCATCGGCGTCGCTGCTACCGGGAGATGTCTTGACAGGTGCTCTGGACAGGCAATCGGCGTCGCTGTGCTTGCGGCCTCACTTGTAGAACACTGTCACGTTGAACTCCTGCTGTCGGAGGCTCCATTGAGCGAGACGTCCTGAAGAGTCCTTTAAATTCGCCAGCCAGCAGAGCGAGTGGTGGTCCGTGACAACGCGGAAAGGGCTCCCGTATAAGTACGGGCGAAACTTCGTGATCGCCCAGATGACCGCAAGACATTTCTTTTTCAGTCGTGGAGTAATTTTTCTCCGCTTTGGACAGTGTCCGACTTGCGTAGGCAATGACTCGCTCGGTGCCTTCTTGCACTTGAACCAGTACCGCACCAAGTCCTTCGTTACTTGCGTCCGTATGAATCTCGGTTTCCGCATCTTGATCGAAGTGTCCAAGAACAGGAGGAGTCTGGAGTCGTTGCTTCAGCTCGTCGAATGCGTGCTGCTGCTCCTCGGCCCATTCGAACTTCTCGGCGTCCTTCGTAAGTTTTGTGAGCGGTGCGGAAATCCTTGCGAAATCCCGAACGAAGCGTCGATAGTGGGAACAAAGTCTAACGAAGCTTCGCACGGCCTTCTTGTCTGAAGGCGCTGGAAATGCTGCAACGGCGCGAGTCTTCTCGGGGTCTAGGCGGACGCCGTCGTTACTAACCACGTGGCCTAGGAACTTCAGTTCGTCATAGGCGAATCGCCACTTGGACGGCTTAAGGGTGAGTCCAGCGGTCTGTATGGCTTGAAGGACAGCTCCGGAGTCGTCGCAAGTGCTTGTCGAAGTCACTTGAAAAGACTACGACGTCGTCATGGTAGACGAGACAGCTCTGCCACTTCAGTGTTGCCAGTACGGTGTTCATGACCTGCGGGAAAGTTGCTGGCGCCGTGCATAGTCCAAAGGGCATCACCTTAAACTCGTACAGACCATTCGGCGTGACGAAAGCTGTCTTCTCACGGTCCCGTTCGTCGACTTCGATCTGCCAGTAACCGCTCTTCAGATCCATCGTTGAATAGTATCGAGAGTGGCGCAGCCGGTCTAGCGTGTCATCGATGCGGGGGAGTGGATAGACGTCTTTCTTGGTTACCGCGTTCAGCTGTCGGTAGTCGACGCAGAACCTGAGCGTTCCGTCCTTCTTCTTAACAAGGACGACTGGAGAGCCCCACGGACTGCTTGAAGGCTGGATTATGTCGTCGTTCAGCATTTCTTGCACTTGCGCTTGAATGATTTCCCTTTCTTTACGGAGACTCTGTACGTCGATCGGTGCACAGAGAGCGCGTCGTCCTCGGTTACGATGCGATGCTTCGCAACGGCGGTTTGGCGCACTTTCCACGCCGTCGCGAAGCAGTCGCTGTATGCGGCGAGGAAGTCAATCAGCTGCCGTTGTTTCCGTCCTAGAAGCTTGGGGTCGATGTCGAGCTGCGCTGGCGGCGTAATGTCTTGCTGAGGTAGCGATGATTCTTCAGCAATCTCGGCGCGTCTCGGCGGAGTTTCGAAGTTCCTCGACGTGGCACACAGTGGCATCTTTCGTGAGGTGTTGCGTTTCTTGTCGGAAGTTCGTCACGAGAACCACGGTGCGCCCATCCTGAAGTTCAGCCACTCCTCTTGCGACGCCAATTCCTCTCCCCAGGAGCAATTGAAGGTTGCCTTCCAGGACAACTTCGCCGCAGGTAGCTGTATCGGTCACGACGGGTACGACAACACTTGATCGCGGCGGCAGGTTCACGTGGTCGGCGGCGACTCGGATGGCGGCTGACGCTGTTTGGGATTTCTCCGAAGGCGGAACAGGCGTCCGCAGCGTCAATCTGTTCTCACCCAGGTCGATGACGGCGCCGTATTCACACAGAAAGTCCATGCCGACAATGACATCTCTGGAACAATCTTGTAGAACGACGAATTTCACAGGGCACGTTTCGCCATGAATTTCGACGCGAGCGGTGCACCATCCGACAGGCGTGATAAGGTGTCCTCCGGCGGTTCGAATTTGTGGCCCTCCCCAGGGCGTCTTAACTTTTCGCAGGCGGCGAGAGAACCTCTCACTCAAGACTGAGTAGTCTGGTCCGGTGCCCACGAGTGCAGATGTGTCGTGGCCGTCGATAACAACTTTAAGGTTGTTGGACACCGTTGCAGGAGCGTCGTTGCAATGCGTAGCGTCGAAAGAGTGCACGAGCGCTCCGGCGTTCTTGGAGGCTCTTTACTTTGGTCGTCTTCGGCAACGCCACCTCCAGGCGTTGCCGCACTTAGTTTTCCCGGCGACGCAGGGGAGACAAGCTCTCTCGGCGGGGTCGTGGCGCGGGAGACGCTGAACGCCGTGGCGATGGTGAGCGTGATTCACGGCCTAGAGACGGCACTGAGAAGGGCGAGCGTCGGAGGTACTCCTCGATGTCGCGAGGGCGTTCGCCGTACCTCGGGCGTGGGTCGTTCGGTTGGAACCCACGCAGCCCAAGTCGACGGTAGGGGCAGCCGCGGTAGATGTGGTCGGCTTCCCCGCAGTGGTAGCAGAGCGGGCGTCGGTCGGCCGTTCGCCACACGTCGGTCCACCCGGCTGCAGGAGCTTGTTCCTCCTGAGGCAGAGGATACCGCGGCGACATTTGGGCGTCTCTTCGGGGTGGCGCCGGGGCCTGGCGGGGAGCTTGCGGCGGTCCTCGGGCCACAGAGGCGTAGCTCAACGTCGGTTCCTCTGACGTCGTCACGTTGATAGAAATTGCAGGTTGTACCACCCGTTTGACTTCCTCGCGCACAACCTCGGGATGTAGAAGTATCCACTTCTACATCCCGTTACTAAGTGCGAGGATACGGCTTCACATAAGTACATAAAAGTGCAGATACGAATTTTTAACATATTATTATAAGCATCATTATATAAACGCCTGCAAATTTTTTTAAAAATCTGAGATTTACATGTTACTTTTGCTACGAAAGTTTTTACTTTTTTACGTCTGCGCTTTACGTAGACAATAAACTCCCCAAACTACTTTCTTAGTAACAGGATAGGACACGTGTGTACACTTGTACTATACTCATTACAAGTAATCAAAATACTCACAATCAATTACCGTTTAGAGTCAGTTTGTAATCATTTGAGCATACTTATTAGGAAGTCACCATCAGAGTGATTGGGTTACTTTCGAAAGTACTAAACTTACTTATAACCATTACTATTCCCCCTCCCCTTTCTAATGGCGCCATTTGTTTCTACAAGCTCCCTACCGAGGAATACTCGAACAAATTCTTCGACAGGAGGATCCGCCTACCAAATTGGTAAATGAAGAAGATGAGTAGCTCTTAACTCCCTGATTTTAATCGAAAAATGAAGAGTACGAAAGACCAGTTTTCAAAGTGGCAGAAATTTTGTCGTTTTGAAAATGTGGAATGCGTTACTTTTTCAAGTAACGGCCAATAGCTTTTCTGTTCAAGTAATCAAATAATATAATTACACGTTTTTAACCAAGATTAGTAATTGTAATCGATTACTGTTCTTTGAGCAACATACGTGCACACAATTCACGTATGTCAGACACACTAAATAATTTAATAAGAAACTTTTTATCAAGATACTTGCAGCGATTCTGAAACCGGCTTGACAAATGGTCACCGAAATAGAAGCATGCTTCAGAACCTCTAAAATGAGTCTCGTGGCGTAAGTATTGCGCTATCGTTTTTTTTTTTCGTTGTTTTTTGGGGCAAAATTTATTTTGTCTTTGTACGTGTCTTATCTTGGCCCTTGAAACAACTTGCTTCTTGGGAGATCGGCGTACATTTAAGCTTCCATTATTTCTGTTTGTACGCGATTTCTGAACATGCGCCACTTACCCTTAAAAGAAATATTAATTCTGGTTTTATCCATCTTTGTGAAGGTACTTGACGATGAAACTCTGTAAAATATTGAGGAGGTAAACTGCACATTCATCGTCTGCGAGTATGGAAAGGCAAATCAAAATATATAGGGGGAGGGGCGCTCTGGGGAACCCTTGCCCCCCCTAATGAAAAATCCTGCGCACGCCTATGTTGACTACGCAGGTGAGAACCTAGCGCAACCGAACCTTTTTCTACGCTTCTTGTTTTTGCACTGTTGCCGAACACAGCGGAAGTTCCTGTCTGTATTGTGCCGTGTACTGTGCCGCCTGGTTTAATTTTTATCTCATACATGGCGAAAGAAAAGAAAATTTTGCGAAGGCGATCGATGATCTGCGCCGCGAGATACGAGCTGATCTCCGATCAGTACAATATAGTGTCAAATTCAGTAGTGACATTTGCGATGAGGTCAAGTCGATCTCCAATGACCTAAAATCATTAAGAAAGGAAATACAACAACTGACACAATATAACCATGAGCTAGAACGGGAAAACAATGATTTACGTGGCAAACTAGATGATCTGGAAATCAATAGAAGACTGAACAACCTAGAAATCAGCGGACTTCCGCCACAAGCCGACGCAAACAACATTCTAAAAAAGATAGGTGAAGTATTGGGTGAAACAGTGGACGAAAAAGACATTGATATATGCCACAGGGTGCCTACGTTGAAGCCAACGGAAAAAAATATAATTGTGCGCTTCATGCAACGATTCAGGAGAAATGCACTGCTCATGAAAGCAAAGAAGAAGCGAATGACAACCGAAACACTGAGCTTCAGTGGCTCGGCTAACGCTGTTTATATAAACGAACATCTAAAGGCCCGTTCACACTTTTGCGACCGAGTGCGACCGAGTACGACCGAGAGAGACCAGACCGGTTCTTAAGCCTCTTGCGATCTCTTAGGACCAGCTCCGCTGTATAGCGCATCCGGTCCTAAAAACCGGTCTGGTCTCTCTCGGTTGTATTCGTTCGCAAGAGTGTGAACGGCGCTTAACGCGACAAAACAAGAAGCTGATGGGCGCCGCTAGCGAAAAAAAGGAAGTAAGCTGGAACTATGTCTGGACCAAAGGTGGGAAGGTTCGTGCACGCAAAACCGACAGCTCGGAAATCTTGAGGATTGCTACCCAAGCTGACGTAGCAACAATGGTGAAGGAAGAAAACTGACAAGATTATATTTTTTATAGCCATTCCTTTAAAATGCAGGAAAAACAGCCATGCGAGTACTTTACGTAAAGACTGAATATTTTAATGAAACTGGAAGGCAATTTTCATCTACGTTCTCAGCTATTCACATAAACGCAAGAAGTATTAATGGCAAAACAGACGCTCTTGATATATTTTTTTCCTCGCTTTCTCTACGTTTTGACGTGGTTATCTTTACAGAAACATGGTTGAACAAAAATAATCAACCGCCGCATTTTGATAACTCCAGCTGTGCCAACCTAACGAGGGACAATAAAAGAGGTGGGGGAATTCTTATATATGTTAAAAGCAGCTACTCTTATTCAGTAGTGGACGCTTTCACGATAATAAACGAAAATGTTGAATGCCTCACGGTACATCTTAGCGGGGCATTCGTTGCTGCCGTGTAGCGACCCCCCAAGGAAACAAAAGCAGTTTTATGGAATTTTACAATCGTTTGCTCGTCTTTCTCACTTCAGAATCGCTCCCATATTTCTTAATGGGTGATATCAATATTAATACACTCTCAGAGACACTACATGCCACAGATTTTAACGAAACCACGATGTGCTACGGCTGTAGCAATTTGATAACGCTGCCAACTAGGGTCACCTTTGAAAGTGCCACATAAATCGATATCTGTGTAACAAATTTAAGCACAAGTGATGCCATGGCCGGAATATTTACCCAAGATATTAGTGACCATTTTCCCATTTTTCGCCTAGCCTCTATTCCCAACAATTGCAAAGAAACAGAGCAAGAATTATTTCAATATCGTAGAATAAGTGACGAAGCACTTCAAATGTTCAAGGACTTAGTTGATAATTAAGACTGGAGTGCGGTATATTTTGAAGAAAATCCTAACAAAGCTCATAGTGAGTGCATGAGGAAAATGAAACAATTATATGATGACGCATTCAACTTAAATATTTCATAGAAAACGAAAAAAACAAAGCTCGCAAGCCGTAGATTGACAATCTTCTTTATAAGAGGATAAAAAAGAAGAACAATTTGTACCATCGCTCTATCAAAAAACGAGATGAAAACATACTAGCCGAATTTAAAAAAGTACGAAACAAACTAGATCGTGACATCAGAAAAGCAAAATCTGAGTAATATCTTCAAAAATTTGAAGGAATCTTCAATGACCCGAGAAAAATATGGGACATCGTGAACAACCTAACAAACAGGAAAGGCACACAAAATACTCTGCAGGAACTCAGCATAAACAACAATAAGATAAGCGGCGTTGAGCTAGCTGACACGATGAACCAACATTTTATCAATGTAGGAGTAGCAGATAAGCCCCAAATGACAAATTCATGCAATGACAGAGTAACTGGTCCTTGTATTCCAGGGTCAATTATGCTGTCGCCGACAACTCCAAGTGAAGTACAAAAACAAATAATGGGGCTGCAAAACAACGTACCTGCAGGACTTGACAATCTAAAGGTCGTTCCAATAAAGAAGGCATCTTCTACAATAAGCAAGATCCTATCCAACATTATAAACAACATGTTTGTTACGTGAATTTTTCCTGATGACTTGAAGGTCGCAAGAGTAAACCCTGTATACAAAGGGGGAGGCGAAAATCACCTGAAAAACTATCGTCCCATATCCGTGTTGCTCGTCTTCCCAAAAATATTTGAAGGTGTTTTAAACAATAGGCTAGTAAACTTTTTCAATAAACATAATTTTATTACCGCAGCTCAGTATGGCTTGCAAAAAGGAAAATCCACCAAAATGGCACTCACAAACATCAAGGATACAATCGTAGATAATATCGAAAACGAACTACTTACCGTAGGATTATTCTTAGATTTTAGAAAAGCATTCGATACTATTCAACATAATATACTGTTTCATGAATTGGAAAATTATGGTATACGTGGTGTCGTTTAGAAACTTATATCATCATACCTAGAAAACCGCTTTCAATGTGTTCTAAATTAAAAATGTACTATCAAGAAAGCTAGAAATTAAGTGTGGCGTACTTCAAGGTTCCATTTTGGTACCAGTATTATTCCTCGTATATATTAATGATATCATGACCATTCCAGATTCACCAAAGTTGGTCATGTTCACCGATGACACAAATGTATTTTGTACTGCTAGGACTAAATGACTCTAGAAAAATCAGCAAACGAATATCTAACAAAGCTGTCGTCCTGGCTTCAAAATAACAAATTACAACTTAATACGGATAAAACCAAATATATAATATTTAGACCTGTAAATAAACCCAGCGATGGCTCGATTTGTATTAAATTCGAAGATAATTTAATCGAACAAGTGCAGGATCGAAAATTCTGGGTGTTTGGTTCAATGAAGAGTTAAAATGGACAACCCATGTGACGAAACTGAAGTCAGAACTAAGCAGGTCGGTTGGTTGCATGCAAAAAATAGCAGCGCGATTGTTCCTACCTGGCTACAGAAAATGTTGTATTATACTTTGCTCTATTCTAAAATATGCTACGGAATTTTGGTATGGGGCACAACAGGTGTTTCCAATTACGACAAAATAATTGTTATGCAGAAAAAAAGCGATACGCCTGCTCGAAAACTACAAAGGAAATAAAATCGAATTTAATAGCTCATACAATTTCACCAAACACGCAATTCTCAAGGCAAACCAAATATATTACTTTAAACTATTGCAAGCGATATATAAGGAACGACTCTACGAAACAAATCAAGACCGTTCAAATAATCGATTTACATTTCGACATGACAAAAGAAGAAAGCCGAGCATGCGCACAAACTACGGAAAACAAAAAAATGAGTTATCAGGCACCAAATCTGCTGAATCAGGTTGACAATCATCTCAATTTTTCTGTTACTTATCTAAAATATAAACAAGCTGCAAAGAGCATTCTTAAAACATACAATATTACTTACTCATAATCACTAAAGTTAAACCTGCCGACATATATATATTATCTTCATGACTCTGCGGTGTGTATATACTTAACATTACTTCACCATGTCACCATTCCCGTGCTGATCTGGGATGCGTCTTCTGCTTGTTCTTGTTTTACTGATGACAACTTTGGTTATGCGTAAAAAATATATTATTTTCTAATCGTCCATACTTTGTCTCTTCTTGCGGGTCAGACTGTTATTTTCATAGCGACAAAGGGCTGTGACAAGTGTTGATGTTGCTTGTGCTTCCGATTTCATCGTCGTTATCCCCTGCGGATCTGGAATGAGTCTTTTACTCTGCTTTAGTCGATGTTCTTGTTTCATTCGCGTGACAATTTTGTTTTGCGTGAGATATATCCACCGTTAACTGTCCATATTTGTATGTATCTTCTTGCCGTTTAAACTGTAATTGTTTAGAAGCAACTGAGGGCCGACAAATGTTACTGTTGTTTCTGTTTCCAATTTTATCACAATTTTATTTTAACTGTATTGCTATTTTTATGTTGCTCGGCGTTTTAGTTATGGAATGTGTTGCTGGCGTACTTTTTTATCCTGGCAATAGTACTCTGCGTGCTGCTGTGAACTGTACAGCGGGTGGGGGCCCCGTCAGGCAGAAATGCCCTTTGCCCCTGCCTCCCTAATCAGCATTGCCGGTGAAAATCCAAATAAAGAATGAATGAATGAACGAATGATTTGAATCACGCCTCCTGACCGAGAAACTTGTGTTCGACGAGTTCTACCTATTTTTTCAAACGCGTGCATTCGTAAGATCCATTAAAAACTGTTTCGGTGTTTTCTTGCGCTACCTGGCGGATGGCAGACAAAACTGCTGATTTCTAAAGTTCAAAAAATTTTCGAGGGCGGTGTTGGCGTCTGTATCATCATCAATCTCCGTGTCGTTTTACCTTCACATTTATAAAATATATTTGAAGATTTACTATCGATAAATGAATGGTTTAAGTACTGGGTCAGGTTAATAAATCGAAGACAAATAATTACACAAGCGTAGCGTGATATAAAGTGTTCATTATTCGATATAATTGAATTCAATAAACGATAAAGACGAAGAGGAAAAGAATACACCCGAGTTCACTTTATGCCTAGAGTCACTAAATGAGCTGCGCTTAAAGTATCGGCACTCCGTTCCCCAAAATTGTTTTGGGCGCCGCCATTTTGGGTCTTGTACAGAGCAAACGCAACTGCCGATCGTCGTGATCCGAAATTGCGACTTCCTCTGCATTAGATGTGGTGCTAGGAAGCTGATGCAATATTGCTACCCTTACGAAAATATGTATGGACACTCCTAGGACGTTCTATAGATCAACGTCCATAGGCAGAACAAAAGGCATCTATAGGCAGACCACAACTGCTGTTGCCTTTGTGAAGACGTGCTATGGATGCCCTATAGAATATTGGCCAACGGACGTTCTATGGACGTCCTATTCTATAGACGATATGAGGTCATCCTATACCCTCTCTATAGTAAGACACCACATAGAGTCCATAGGGACTCTATAGGGTGTCTACACAGGGTCTTTACGGTGTCTATAGGGTGCCCACAGAGAACCCATACGAGGTCTACAGGGAGTTCCCAGGGGGTCCACAGGGAAGCCATACAGTGTCTACATGGGGTCTACACAGGGTCCTCATGGGGTCTGCAGAAATGCCATACAAGGTCTAAAGGAGCCCCTACCGGGTCCGTACAGAAGCCACTGAGTCTTGGGGTCCGCTACGGGGTCCGCACCGTGACCAACGTTACTAGAACAAGTCAGTTGGAAAATTGCCAAAGAGCTTGCTCTGATAAACCGGCACCGATCCGCACTTGAAAACCAAACTAATTGCGATCGCAACGCCGCCATTTCTCCCGCAGCGGCCACTCGGAGAACTGCACGACCGCGTGTATTGGTTAGAGAGCATCGATTTTCGACAGCGTGTGACTGTTCTTTTATTTTGGCTGTAATCGGCCATTTTGGCGCCGAAAACATATATGGTACAGGGGGTTTCAGGGATGCCAACCCCCGTCTCCCAGGCGGACGCACCGCGAATTGCCACTGAAGTTAGGACGCACCCAGGTCGGGACGTGCTACCTGAAATCGTCGGTGAGGCATGGCTCTATAAAAACAATATTAATTGTACCGCAAAACCCTATAAGCTAAGAGTTTATGCCAACATCACACTCCTGTCATTTTGTACTAATCTCCAATAAAGGTTTCTAGAAAAAGAGCTTTTTTCCACTTGTTTTTACGCAAAAACGTGCTTTGTAAAAGTTAGTTTTAAGAGAGTAGGGCCCTTAGGGGTCTGCAAAGAAGCCATACAAGGTCTATATAAGGTCCGTGTATACTGAAAGGTAGCGCAAACCATTGTCTGAAATGGGAAAGAGAAATTTCTCCTCGCCGATGCCCTTTCCCTCTCAAAAGTTCTCTTTCCCCTCGCTTCAATTGGATCTGGCGCGGCACGTGACCGTTGTCTTCCCATGATCCCGCGCGATTTCGTCGTCTGCTCGAAACCAACGCCATCACTGGGCCAGGCGTAGCGGCGGCTCCGTTGTTCGCGGCCCGGCAGTAGGTTTTTTTATATTTTACCACAACCTCGGCGGCAACGCGATGCCATCATGCTGCGCTGTAGATTGCACAAACAGCATTGCGAAAGGAAAGAACCTTTTTTGTCGTCCCGACGGGAAAGGAAAATCTTCAACGGCGAAGACAATGGCTCCAACGGATCGGTCGAAAAAGTTTCGAGTGCCTCCGAGGGAAACTTTGCGAGGTAAGTCACTGTCAAACTCTGAATCGTATTACCTGTCTCTTTCGGTCTCGCCGATGAAGATCGCGTAGTACGATCATGAGACGAGACAAACACGGAACTATATTACCGGCACGAAGGACTTAGACACGTCTTTTCGCGCGTATTTGATCATAGAAACTGACTCGCTCACTCTTAGCTCGCTTGCATTGAGTCGGCCGAGTTGAGAACGATGCGTGAGAGACTAGGGTGCCACTAAAATAAAAAGGATTGTAGTGTTACCGCGTGCATCTTGCGTCAGTGAAAGGAGAGTCACCAACGATCGAGCACCTCGCGATTTTGTTTGTGCAACATATTTCCGCGATCGGTACTTCACAAATGGCAACTAAAGATATGCGATGCTGCATTTATTTTTCAGGATCACTTCACGAACGATCAGTTTGTACCAGTGATCTTGGCAAAGACTGGTTTCAAGAAACTCAAGCCATATGCAGATCCTTCCATTTTTTCACACCGACCTCTTCCGAATGTGCAATATTTTGCCTTGTAGCAATAAATATTTTCTTGTCTTCATCTTTGTATGTGATTTGTCTTTTGTGATTATTAAAACATCAATTATTCACAATAAAAAAATTGCTCTTGTATTTCAAAGGCTTTGCTGAAGGATTTCTCTGTCTTCGTTTTGTAACTCACGCAGTAAGGTACGCCCGCGGGTGTGGGGCAAAGCTTATGCGCTTTGAGAGTGAACTCAAGGGTGTACCTTGCGCGTGAGAACGTCAAAACACTAATATATGTGATAAATGAGAAACGTGCTGGCAAGGCAACCGAGCACACGCTATTTTTCATTTTAACGGAGGGGATACAAGTAGAGTGTATTTGATTATTTGACGTGTAGTTTTATGCACGAGGCGCGTATACAGCAGACGTCGCATATTCCTCCGCGCGCATGTGCACAGTTGCAAGTAGTATTTGACGCTTATAAAATGTGTATGAAGTAAACCAAGCTGCTGAACTGACAAAACGATCGGTGATACTAAAAATTACCGAAAGGTAGTGTTTTACACGCATAGCTGTGTCATTTATTTGCCTAACTCCAGCGATGCCGATTCTCCAAATGCACTTCGTTCAAGATACTAAACCGTTTTAGTAGAGCGTACGTTAAATTGCGAGCCTTGCGGACGTGTGCCCAATTCATGCTCAAAGCGACGGCACGAGCTCCCGCTAGCAACGCAGTCCTTGCCCACGAAACTCTATTTAGACGCAGGGAGAGGTGCATTCTATCGTGTGCCTGCTCTCAGCTTTTGCTGCAATAAACGGGTAAACGAAATATATTTTCGCAGTGCATGCCGATGTTCAAAAAAACTCAACTGCTTTTTTTTTTTATTAATCGTTTGCGTTTAGCGGAATTGGAGAAAGCTTGTCTTCACGCCCGAGCGATTCCAACTCTGCTCGTGCTATTATATTTGCCGATAGAGACGTCTTCCCGAACTTTATAACTCCAATAAAGGTGCACAAACGCTAGTTTCTTCATGTTAGAAAACAAAACTCTCTTTATATTAGAAAAAAAAATCTAGTCCGCCGTATCCAATAACATGAACGGCCAGGCACCCGGTTGTGCCCTGCACACAGGCGCGCGCCGTCGCGCGCGTTGCGGGCCCAGCTCAGACATGGCGGCGGGGGGCGTGGCGCGGACATAGGGCGAGGAGGATTGCCGTCGATGGAAAGGAGGAAAACGAGGGGAGAGGAGGAATTGCGCTACCTTTCCGTATACAGGGGCCTTAGGTCTATAGGGAGTACGCACGGGGTCCACAGGGAAGCCATATAGGTAGGGTTCCGCGTTTTCGGTTTTATTTTTTCAAAATTCGGCGTACTTTTTTCGGTGTTTATTTTAAAATTCCATTTTCGGTTTTTTTCGGTGTATATTTATTCCCAAAAAAGTTTACCTGTTTTTTTCGGTGAATATGAAAGAAACACCATCGGACTCCGAATCAGATGATCCTTGTAGCTGTGATATTTGTGATCACTCAAAGAATAACGACACATATACATACGTGGTCTTCGCTACAACTTCCGTCGGGACACACCTCAAAATCGCGAAATTTGCGGGCATACTCTTCCGCGTGCTTCTCTTCCTTCCCATTCTGACGACGTGACCGACTGAGGTGATCTCGATGACCGTACAAAAACCAGCAAAATGGCAAAAAAAAAATGATCCATTGTATATATGTTCTCAACCACAGGGAAGTTTGATAGAGGGTGTTAAGAAAGGTATTAACGGCTTTCATCGATGTCCTCTGAAGTGCATGAAGCAAAAACCCTTAAGGCCCTGTCACACTGAGGCAACACGACGGCAACAGCAACACAACACGTCGTCCAACAGTCGGGCAACTTGTTGCTCGCTCCCCGTGTTGTCCGACAACCTGTCACATCGCGGCAACAGCACAACAACACGAACGACAACTAAAATGTTGCCTCGGTATGACAGCTTTCGGCAACAAAAACAGCAGCAACTCGTGTTGGACAACGTGTGTTGCCCTGATCGCTGGCTGAGCGAATGTCGGGCCGGCAACACGACAACATAGATAGCTTCGATGGTAGAGTTAGTCCCCTATCAATAACGTCTTACTCAAATAAAGGCTTGGAAAACGTTATTTAACAATAATTAGGGCTGGCGTGCAGCTAAAAATTTTTTATTAATGTTTTTGCTTACGGAAAGCGATTTTCGAAATGTTCACAGCTACGGTCGTGAACGTTCACTGGTTTTGAAATTAAAACTGCCGAGAGACCAGCTGACATTACTGATAATTAAATAAAATAGCATGCCTACTCACCCGCTGATAAAGTATAATAAAAATAATCCAGAAAACCAAAGAATAAAATATCGAAGCATTAAAACGACCACTCTGATCATGATTGTTGATGCTTGGAACTTGGAACCAGCCGCTACCAGGCACCTGACTTGTATTAAAAATACCCAGGACGTTTTGGCGGATGAAGCGATGACATAGCAGGCGGTAGGCAAATGAACAGCGTTGAAAAATATTTATTCCACCGATTGTTATCAAGGCCGATCGTGTCAGTGTCGCTGTTTTGAAGCACTGTCAGTTCAGTCAAAGCCGTCTGTTCAGTTCAACATCACGCTACAAAAGACGCTTTGGGGTACTGCTGGTGTTAACTCAATTTACAGAAGCAATAGGAATTGCACGAAAGAAAGAACCGGGCAGAAACACTTCATACGGTGGCGTAAATCCCGAACATATATCAGCGATGTCACTTTCCTCGGTTAGAGCTATCTGCTTTGTCAGCGAATGAAGCACATTGCGATAAAATAAAGAGCGGAAAAATACTCCCCGTGTCAAGTTTTCTAATCACAATCACTGGATGATGTCGTATTGTAGTAATTTCCGGCCCTTCGAACGCACTAGCACTTTGCAGAGTCACATTTCCAGCGACGCCGCGCCGGACACGAACGAAGGTAAACAATCAAGATGGCGGAGTATTCCGCGTGTTGTCCTCGCCGTCAGCGCGGTGTGACAGGGTTGTCGGACAACAAATCGGGCAACACTGTTGCCGGGCGGCAGCAACATGTTGCCCGACTGTTGTTGTTGCCTTGATGTGACAGGTCGCCGGCAACACGACTTCCCCGTGTTGCCGGATAGAGTTGTCCAACTGTTGCCTCAGTGTGACAGGGCCTTTACACTAGCCCACATCCGAACTTTTTTTTAGAACCGGGAACTTGACACACTAAGCCCGATCACAGAAAGGACACAGATGTCCCGCGAAGGCCAATCCAAGACCCCTTTTGTTGCATGTTGAAGCTTCGAAGAGGGCAATCACGAAGATGTCGCACAATGTCGAACCTTGCAAAGCCCTCTCTCTCTCTCTCTCTCTCCTCCCCTTCCCTCCCCACCCAACTCGACGCGGCCGAACCTACAAACTGGCTTTTTTCGGTTAAAACCGAATTTCCGAAAATGAATTCGGCGTACTTTTATCGGTTTTTATCGGTTTAAACCGAAAACTCCGAACCCTACATATAGGGTCTACAGAAGGTCTACACAGAGTCCACACAGGGTCTACACTTGGCCTTTATGGGGTCTGCAGAGAAGCCATACCGGGTCTACACAGGGTCTACACAAGGTCTACACAAGGTCTACACAGGGTCTACACAGGGTCTACACAGGGTCTACACAGGGTCCTCATGGGGTCTTCAGAGAAGCCATACAGGGTCTGCACGGAGTCCCTACGGGGTCCATAGAGAAAGCACAGGGTATTCGCAACTTTAACCGATGGGGGTACCGCGGTGTGAGAACCGCGCCCCCTAGCTCCCGGATGATTGGCCTCATAATAAAAGGGCTTGCCTACACTTCCCTTACGTAAAAAATAACGCAAGGCTCTGATACTGCTCGAATATAGCAAAACTAGAATTACTTGAGTGTCGCAGACCAGCCTAGCACTGCTGTTCTACGACGATCATCCAGATGACCGCCATTTTGATAGGCGCCAGTGCGCCCCCATGGGTTGTGAAAGTTGCGAATATTTATGGGGGCCGCAGAGACCCACATACACCTACCTCCCACTGAGAAAGTAAAGGAATTACATTGGTACATACTGAACACTTTCAACTCCACAATGAATATACCCTGAGGTTGGACATGCCTCCAGACATCAATGCAACATTCTGATGACCGGCGCTTAATTAACAACTCCTTAACTCGGACACCTCCCCTACACCTAAAGAAAACATCTACCCGTCCTATCTTTAATAATCTACCAATATATAGCGCACACCACAGAAAGGCAATAGGATGTCCATAGACTCACCAAGACCATAGCATGGAAACAGAAAGGAAACAAAAACTTTTTGTTTCGCGGAGAGTCCCTATAGGCTTCTTGTGGCCGTTCTATGGCAAACCAGCGGTCTATACATGGTCCAAGAACTGTCTACAGGAATCCACAGGATGGACAAAGGGGTAATAGAACGGCAAAAGAGTGGACATAGGACGTCCGCACATATTTTTGTAGGGGTATGCTCTGTCGCGGGTTGTTTAAACATTCGTGGAGGACGGAAAAGCGTTTTCTGTGATTTTGATAAAGCTTCGGATAATTGGCAACCATGATTTTAAACCACCATATGGCCAAGTGTCGTTACTCTGAAGCGTAGTTAATTTACTGGCACTAGCGGGAACAATGAGGAAGAGGCAGGTGTCAAAAGGTAGTGGCTTGTGGAATCCACGGGGCTCACGTCATGGCCCCTCCAGGTATTACAAGCTTTTTGAACAAGGGCATAAATAGTGTCATTAAACAAGCTACGCTTCAGAGTAGCGACACTTGGCCATATTGTGGCTTAAAATCATGGTTGCAAGTTACTTGAAGCTGTATCTGAAATCACAAGAAACGCTTTTCCGTCCTCCACTTTAAACATTATGCGACAAAGCAAAGCAATATTACATGAGCTTCCTAACACCGAATCTAATGCTGAGGAAGTCGCAATTTTGAATCATAACGATCGGCAGTTGCGCCTGCTCTGCACAAGCACCAAAATGGCGTCGCCCACAACACTGTCGGGGAAGAGAGTGCCGATACTCTAAGCGCAGCTCATTTATTGGCCCTACTTCCCGCGAACCTCCTTTCCCCTGACTGAAACTGAAACTAAATATGAATAATACACCATTATTATAGCTTATTTAGTTTCAACCACCTACACACAATGAGAGGAGGAAGCGGCCGGATAGGAGAAACGCCGGTTTTATGTGCGACTGTTCTAATCAACGTTAGTTCTAACCGTCCCAAAAGAGAGAACGCGCGAGCTTGCGCTGGTTAAAAAAAGGACGGTCCAAAGAAAAGAGGCGGCACGCTGTGTTCTTTGTGATTGTGCGTCTAATTGCAAATTGTTGTGTGTATGTTTATACAGCCGGAAGTTAGTCTGCCTTAGTGGGCGTCTGGTGTCTCAAATGCAGATGAGCAATTTAGCCAGTGCGGTACAACCGCTAACCTGGGGTCTTTAACGTGCTCCACGCAGTAGTGATACATGACCGCAAGCCGGTATGATGCTCTTCCAGATCGAAACATGCAGGGGCGGCGTGGGTTCTGCAGCGCGAGCTTTCGCTCCACGTGCTCGGAGCTGGTGTGCGCTATACTCTGTTTCACCTTGTGTTGTACCGCACGAAAGGCTACAAGCGCGAGCTCCTTGCTCTAGGGCATATCTCGGCGGCACAAGCTCTCGTGCACCAAGGGCAGCTGCCAACGCTATGAGCTCGCGCTTCTAGCCCTCGCTGCGGTACAACATAAGGTGAAACGGAGTATAGACCATGCACTCGGCCACCGATCGCACCCCCCCCCCTTTGTGCGTCTAATTTATATACAGGTATAAGTATTTGAAGATCGACGATGGACGTCGATCGTCTCGAGGTAATGTAACGTAATAACATTATATAAATAATAAACATACTGAAGGATTGAATGACTCAATTTTTCAATTCTTGGATTGTAATTAGGCGGTGGCCTATTGTACTTACTGTTGATGAAGAGCAATATGAAGTGACGAGGGAATGATGAAATGATGAGGCTCTATAAGGACGACGATATTAGTCGGTGTCGAACCACAACGTACAGTGCCAGACTTGTTTCAAGTATCGTGTACCCAAAGACCTTTTTTCACCCGCAACAGAATATGGTAGAATCAATGAGGATGCTGCTTTACAACCGTACGTGGAACAGGAAAACTGCAATGTGCAGAAGTGCGGCTCATTCGTTAATATGAAGGACGGATTTCTAGCAGCATTCCCTGATTGACTACTTGGAACAAATGGCCTCGTTGACGTAAAGTGTCCCCGTTCCAAAAGATTATTGAAGCCTACTGAAACCGCAAGATATGCGAAAAATAAGAAAAAGGAGCCTGCTGTGGAAGGTCCAAATCACCACCATAGCTTCTACTTCCAAATACCAGGGGAGTTACACAATACACAAAGAGAGTTTTGTGATTTCGTTATATTTACACTCAAAGGCATTGATATCCAACGTATTCAGAGGGATGACACCTTCTTGTGAACCAACATAGAGCCTTTTCTACTCAAGTTTTACATGGAAGGCCCGACTTCCGCTGAAATTCCTCACGTAGACGAGTTGTCTGACCGAATAAACTGCCATTACTCCCGATCTGGGAATCTCTAGATCTTCGTTCATGGCCATAGTATCATGAGATCGAGGGTGTGGCTCTTCGTCCGCCGAACATTGCTTCGGCGGGTGTTTTTACCGTGTAAGATGAGACCGTCGCGTGCTGCTGGAACAAGAACCTTCACTAAATTCTTCACTGAACTGCTTCTTACGTAAACTTCAAGAGGGCTTTCTTCGTTTCGCACACAATCTGTTCTGCTTGCCCGTTATGCGGTATTCACACGAGGAGAAATCCGCCACCTAGCTCCGCGGGGTTCACGTCACGTGACGCTGACGTCACGCCTTTTTGAGGCGGCGCGGTGACGTCGAGCTCCACTGGCTCCGCCCCTAGCTCCGCGACGGAGGCGCGGAGGAAATGCTGGACCCGTACAAACGCTCCCCGACTTAGCGTGGGATCTGTGCGCTGTTAGCGACTTTTTTTGGTACGTCTGGCAACACGACAGCCCGCGCTCGCCAATCCACAGTGAATAAGCATACAGTGGTCCCACTCAAGGCCACTTCCGGTAATCGCGCGTTAGGCCGCGCCCCTCACCACATATCGCGAACTAAACACTTTTTATGTTTCTGATTTCTTGTTACAGAACGCCGTGTAAAAGTAATTGTTATAGAACCAATGAATTACACCAGTAATTCTAATTTTTAAAAACATGAGAGACCCAATTTTTTGGGGGAAGGAATAAAAGAATGTTTAACCGAAAACCGTTACACGGTTACCCAAGGTTACGACCAATGAGAGGAGTCGTGGCCATCGAGGCGCCGGGCGACGAGCTGCTGCCAGGCCAGGCTGCTGCGGAGATTGCGGAGTACCCTTGCGTTTTTGACGTTTAAATTCGAAGCTGATAATATAGCACCCGCTGAGAAGCTGGTAAGTTGTATATTCTAAGTTTTGTTAGTGCAAATAGCATTGTGTTATATTTATACTTCGCTTCTCTGAAAGTCGTCGTTTCCGTGGCAAATATCGTTGAGGAACTCGCCGTTACACAGGCTCGTATAGTGGTGAATTATAAAGGTGTGTATATTAAGTTTTGTGAGGTGCTGATTTGCCTCCTTGCGTCAATGAAGCCAGTGCCGAATCGTCTTTCTATTCGGAATCATGAAGAACAAAGTTACCGCGGCTTTGCACATGTAAAGAGAGGCTCGAAACTGATGCAGCCCAAACGAAACTGAAGAAATCGCTGAGCGTACTCCGGCGTCGCAGTTTCGATTTAGACTTTACTGATCGCGTTCATTTTAATGTGTTCCTATGTAGTGCCCTTGAAATAAGGGCACCCAACTAGTGCAAACATATGTGATCGTTCTGGTAGGTAAAAACCCTAATTCAAATCGTGTTAGAAAAAAAAAATTTCCTCGGTGAATTGCTGCGTTGAAAACGGCACTACGTCTCCTTGTCAATCGGTGTTCGGAAAAAATTAATTGTTCACATCAGCTAAAAAAACTTAAAAAAAAACTTGTACGAGTCGCTATATGCGCCATTCCCTTGATCAGTAAAATAGCTCCGAGCGCTCTCAAAAGCCTGTGCTTTATTTAAGCAACAGAACTTATGACACGGAGAACAGTCAGACGCTTTCAATTCTGTTGAATTTCTTAATTGCTGTAGATAATGCTGTGTGCATGCAGTTTTGAGTTTGTATTGTTTACTTGTGCAGTACATACATGATTTGATGTGCTCTATTTTTCATGCCTCTTGATGTCCTTGTCACCTGTCAAAATGTGTTGCACTAAGCTGTGTGTTCGATATCGCGTTTCACACTTGCTCTAAAAGCTGCCATTCACAATAAGTCTGTCATAACATGCCAATACTCCGCAAAAAAAAAAAAAATCCTCGGCTTTGTTTTTTGTTTGTAAATTGACCGGCATCCGTGCAAACTTTGTTCTATGGCTGTATTATGTGCTATGTTTGTGACTCTTTTTGATTGAATTATACCATGCAGAGATCCAATAAACAGTCCCCTACGTGAAAAGATGCTTCCTTGTCTGAATGTGAGCGCCTGGAAATGGTGCCCTGTCACCTGTGACGGGCGCTTCAAATTAAAGCAAAAGCAACGCGAGAACGCGAGGAACAGGAAAACCAAAACACCATGGGGGCCGCCATCTTTGAAAGCAAAACAACAAAACAAGCATAAAAAGTGGTTTAGTTCGCGATATGTGGTGAGGGGCGCTGCAAGCAAAAATACTCTCAACACCATGTCTCCCGATTACCACAGGCTTATTCTACAGTGGGCAAACTGTATATGATAAACTGTGCGCCAATCCGCCCGTGCTGCAGCCTGCCCGTGCCATTCCCTTTTCGCCATGGCGAGGCTCGTTTTGGACGACGAGGCGACATTTTTCTTTCTTTCGCTTGTCGAGCAGTTTCCCGCGCTATGGGACATGAGCACCGAGGACTACAGCAGAAGCCATTTGAAGAACTCGATTTGGCAACAAATTGGAGCGGAGATGGGCGCTCGCTACCCGCAGTTTGCTCCGTACTCTGTAGGTGAGTGGTATTAGTCTGTCTTGCTTACAGAAAATATGCGTTTTGAAGCCCTTTTTTTGTGGAGGTGGGTGTTTCTTTGAAACCTGGTAAATATCGAGGGCTCCTGACTGAGAATTGTGTGGCGATAGCAAGTATTGCGCCCCGACTGGTGCCCCATGCCCATGCGTGGATATCGTCGTCTGCAGCCATGAGCGCGTACCGCCGTTTCATTGAGGCCTCCATGTTTTCTACTCTCGGCCGTAGCTCTCCGGCGCTGTCGTCTGCATGCGTGCAGCGGTGGTGTCGAGAGTAGAAACCGCTAAATTCGTCTGACAACGTTGACATCACCCACCCCGCCGGTCGCGCCGGTCCCTCCGTCTTGACCTCTGCGGAGCTGCGGTGGCTGCGCCAGCTGCGCTGGGAGACGCCTCCCCGGCTGACGTCACGCAGCTCCGTCGAGGGGTTTCTCCCTCGTGTGAACACCGCATTAGTTGCAGGATGGTATGGTGCACTAATGTGATGCCTGATGTCGTTTTTGTTTTTTTTGGTTGGGGGGGGGGGGGGGATAGGGGATCTCAAAAACTTGTTTATTTTATTTGAAGCAAGATTTGGCGCGTTATCTGAGAAAAGTATTTTCGGTAGGGCAAAAGCAAAAGTAGGGAAAAGAGAGCGTAGAACGTCAATGACGCGTTTGTACATCGTGGCAGGCATCGTGTAAACTTCCAACCACTTAGAGTACGCATCAACCATGACTCCGCAGATGCGGTTACGTTTCGCCACCCACAGACTGAATAGTGGATCGTTTTCAGTTACAGTTCATGATGGCGCTGGACTCGAGGAAGCCTTCGACTCTTTCCAGAAAGTTAGCCCAGGTGCCAGCACTTTTTGTCGAAAGCGGTAAGTGTTCGAAACGTCGACAACGTCGGTAGCCACGTGCTGTGCTTGATACTGGACGCTTCCCATTCGCTGAGAAGAAACTTGCTTGTTCGTCTGCCACGAGTCGTCAGATATCAGATCGTCGCCGCTACTCCATCTCCCGACAAAACAGGTCGTCATTGTCGGCATGTCCATAGTTAGCAATCACGTGAACTTATAAATTTCCATGAGCTCATAACTTGCCGTCGCTAAACACCGTTCATACATAGCGTCTTCATTGCAAATAAACGTCTTCGTATTTATTCTGATGGTTTTCATCATACTCCCCCTAAGCTGTACTTACAACATTATATGTGTCGGTACCTCTGAAAATATTGCAACGGCGTTTGTTTTCTGGGAACTATGATGTGACAACCTTTACAACATCTTCCGGATCCCGTGAAACATAATATATCGTTATGTCACTTTTCGGTCTTCATTATAATGGTGAGGTAAGTACCATGAATCGCGAACCAGTTTACTTGACGTTTGCTTCCACTGGTGTCTTGGAAGATTGAGTCTACTGAGCATGCATTCCTGCAGAAGAAGTTTTCATTGAAAGAATATTGACACGTCAATCAACAATTGATTCCTTCTTGGTAAGGTTTATTGCGAAAGCCCGTGACATCCGCCTAACCGCATATAGCTATATGAGAGAACAAAAAAAAGAATACGGGAAAAAAACTACATGTACCATGCTTTTATAAAAAAAATCGTGATCCTGCTCTATTGGATGACTTCAAAAAGTTTAGAAACAAATTGAACTCCGACTTAAAGAAAGCAAAGTGTGAATATTATCAAAATTAATTTCTGCATATTCACAATGACCACAAGAAAGTGTGGGAGACGATTAACTATCTAACGAGCAGGAAGCAAACACGCAGCAGCGTGAAGGAAATCTTGATAAATAACAAAAGTGTTGTCGGTAGAGAACTTGTTGACGAAATGAATCGGCATTTTACTAGCATAGGCACGTGCACGGGAAAAAATGTAAGCTCAGATAACTGCATGCTGGCAGGAAATCAAATGGAATCTATCATGCTTTTTCCAACGACACCAACTGAGATTGATAAGATAATAGATAGTCTAAAAATGATGTTGCAGCTGGTGACAATTAAATAAAAGTGCTACCAATTAAGTACACCGCGAACATAATAGGTCCTATATTGTCCCACATAATAAATATGATGGTTGAATGCGGTAATTTTTTTGATGAATTAAAAATCGCGAAAGTAACTCCTATCTACAAGGGTGGCGGAGAGACCTCAATTAATAGTTATAGGCCCATTTCAGTACTCCCGGTTTTCTCCAAGATTTTCGAGCGTGTAATCAACGACAGGCTAACAGTGTTTTTCAAAAAATATAATATAATAACTCCTGCTCAATATGGTTTCCAAAAGGAAAAGTCTGCAGAATCAGCGCTCATCGATATAAAAGATAAAATTGCGGAAAACACTGAAAACAAATTGGTTACACTGGGATTGTTTTTTGAATTTAAAAAAGGCGTTCGACACCGTACAACACGATATTTTACTTAAAAAACTTAATATATATGGTATACGAGGAATAGGGCTAAAATTAATTGAAAGCTATCTAAATGAACGCTACCAATATGTATGCTTAAATAATGAGTCATCTAGCAGAATAAAAATAAAACATGGCGTTCCCCAAGGCTCTATTCTAGGGCATCTGCTATTCCTTGTCTATATAAACGATATAACGGAAATACTTGGCTCCCCTCAGTTAATAATGTACGCAGACGACACAAATGTATTTTTTGCTGATGAGACAAAACAGATCGTAGAAAAATTAGCCAATGATTATCTTTTAAAACTCTCAAAATGGTTAAAAACAAAACGCTTATGTCTAAATACCAGTAAAACAAAATATGTTATTTTTAAGCCGATAAACAAACGCGATCACAGTACTATCAACATAACATTTGAAGGTACGTTCAAATATTTTCGGGGTGTGGTTCACTGAGGACCTCTCTTGGTCAACTCATGTTAATATGCTCAAGGCTGAACTGTCCCGAGTTACTGGAAGCATATACAAAGTTCACAGTTTACTACCGACCTGGCTTAAACAAACATTATATTACTCCCTATTTTACTCCAAAATGAGCTATGGCATCTTGGTGTGGGGAACTACGACAGAAACTAATTACAATAAACTAATTATCTTGCAAAAGGAAATCTTGCGTATGTATGAAAATTATAGAGGAGACAGAAGAAATTTAAGCACGCAGCCACTTTTTAATAAATATAATATGCTAAAAGCACATCAAGTATTTTATTTCAAACTATTACAATTGATACACATAAACAAGCTCCATACTACACCAACAGATAATCTGAGCATGTACAATATTCGAAACCCAATGAGGAAGATGCCGGCAATAAGAACTAGCTATGGCCGACAAAGGCTTAATTTCCAGATAAATAATACTCTAAATAGAAAAGATATCTCCGTAGACTTCTATCAACATTTTAATAGCTTTAAATGTGCTTGTAGAAGGATGCTCGTTACAAGTGAAATTGCTTTTTCATCTTTGTTAGTTCCGTAAACTTCATGAGTGTTATAAATATGTCTTTGATTTTTGTGCATATTTCTATTCCTTGTTTCTTGATATGTGTGAGAGAAAAACCTTTTATTGTCCTTTTATTAATACCACTGTGTCGTGGCTGATTTTAATGTGATGTATTGCATACTTGTAATTCTTGTAGTCCACAACGGCAGCATGTCTTTATTTCTGGTCGTTTTTCGATGATCAGTGTCTCTTTATTACTTTATTTTTTTAATATTTTTATGGTATATGAAACTTTAATTTTTGATTATATATTTTTAGAATGTTGCACAAATGTTTCGGACCATTTTCCACTAACAGATCGGTTTGGTAAATGGCGCATTTTGTTCCCTGATGAATTTGCCACTGTGTTTTTGTACTGCACTGCTGAACTGTACGGGGGGCAGGGGCCCTGTCAGGCACCAAGCCTTTATCTCTGCCCCCCACGCGGAACTTTCCGCGAAACAAAATAAAGAAAAAAATTTATACCCAGCCTGACCACGGCCGGACTGGAAGCGCGCGCTCTCTTGAAGAGAGCGCGCGCTGTCCGGCCGTGGCCTGACTATTCTCGCATACATGTGTTTGCTGGGCCACGCTATTGAGCCAGCTGAGCACAGCTGGCAGCGGCGCGAGCAAGGCCACGAGGGGAACGTGATGGTGCTCGAGCCATCCCACCGTGAACAAATGTTTCGGCCACCCCACGGGTGCGTGTCGCCATCTATTGGTTGAACTAACGCCTTGTTTAAGATGGCTGCCGTGGGACCGCAGCCTTAACGCAGACCCAAGATGGCCGATTCGGAACTTCTGGGGATTGCGATCGTGGAATGGGGAAGCGCGATCCCGCAAATTGTCATAGCGATCAGTGTGAGCGATGCTGCATTCCTATCACTAGCAGTCGATAAAAATGCGAGCTCGGAGCTTTTTAACGTCTGTGCCAAAAGTACACTTTCTTTTTCATCCTTCTTTTTTTTATTTTTAAGTTGTGTTTTTAGGTTTGTACCGCTCAAGAGGATGCTGCAGTACTCTTGCATTCACGCTGGCGTTCGAATCGCACCGTGAGGCGCAACCGCTTGTTTTCATCATCAAATGCTCGTGCAACTGTACTAAATGTTCAAGCAATCGCAGGATCCCTGGGTTCCGCAGCGCGAGCTTCGCTCCACGTGCTCCGAGCTGTTGTGCTCTAGCCCACTCTGCCACCGATCCTTTTTTTTTTCTTCCTTGCACTCGGCCACCGATCCCCTTTATCTATCTGGACCACGTGGTCTGGACAAATGCCCTTCGATGTGTTTGCGTTTGTCTTGCAAGTAGCGTCAAAAGCGTCAGTGCACGAGGCCCATGTGGAGGACGTAAATGCGTTTCCTGTGATTTTAGATACATTTTCAGATAATTGGGAACCATGAGTTTAAGCCACGATATGGACCAGCATCGTTACTCTGAAGCGTAGGTTATTTAGTGGCAGTAGAGAGGATCATGGCGGAACAGCGCAGCACTGAGCTAGATTTAGGACGCCATCTTCTCCCTAGTGATACTAAATAAGCTACGCTTCAGAGTAACGACACTTGTTCATATTGTGGCTTAAAATCGTGGTTGCCAGGTATCTGAAGATTTATCTGAAATTACACGAAGTGCTTTTCCGCCCTCCACAAATGTTTTAACTGTTCGTGACAGAGCAAAGCAATATTATATGCACTTTCTAACGCCGAATCAAATGCTGAGGAAGTCGCACTTTAGAATCATGACGATCGGCAGTTGCGTCTGCTCTGCACAAGCACCGAAATGGTGGCGCCCACAACAATGTGGGGGAACTGAGCGCCGATACTCTAAGCGCAGCTCATTTAGTGGCTCTAGTTCTTCCGAGAAGTAGCGCGCGGCACATGCCTTGAGCATTTCCACAAAAATGAATGGCGCCACTATTCCCAGGACAGATTATCTTTACTGCACACATCCTGGGAGCGCACAATTTTTGTTTTGTTTTGTGGTTTAAATTAAATTCTAAGAATAACCTTTTTTTTTTTAAACAACGTTTGCATGGTAAATGTGGTGGTCTAAACGGCCGCAACGCCGCACCCTGTGCTTTCGATAATTTCGAACGTGGTTGGAACTTCGAATCCAGTGGGGAACCAGAGCTTATTCTACGTTTTGTAAGTCAATATAATCTACGTATGTACTGGCTCGTATCTCGCGCCGCCTGTTAGCCGCTTTCGGCAGCGGCGGACGCAGAGCGAAGATCTATACTTCGTTTCAGCTTGGGTCCAGACGCAGCCAATGCTACAAGCGCGAGCATGTTACCCTGAACAGTGCTTGCACTGCGCGAGCGCGCGTGCTTGGCAGGGACGATGAAAGCCCGCGGAGCTCGCGCTTGTAGCATTGGCTGCGTCTGGACCAAAGCTGAAACGAAGTATAGCTCGAGATCGGCGGTGAACAGCCCGTGGCCCGAGTCTACCTCGAGCGCACGGCATGCATGCGGAGCTGCGAGCATGCACCTCGTTTGTTCCGGAAAAATTCTGCGCCATCTATGACGAAAAGGGTACAAATAAATAGCGGTTGAATCCCCCTTAAGTATCGTAGTCTTATGGGTAACAAAAAGACCCTGTGTTTTTTTGTGTGTGTGTGTGTTTTTTTTTGCGAGCTCAAGATTTGTCAATCCTGGCAATATATACGTCTATATTCAGTACGTATAACCAAGATGAGCACATAGGTAAATCGTTTCAATCGAAACAAACGAATCTTCCAATCGAAACAAATGACGTCATATGGAATATAACGGGACGTCATTTTCTCTGCTCAGATTATCGAGAAAAATCAATTTTTTATAGGCAAGTTGACGTAAATTGTAACGCTAAATTTAGCGTGGAAACTGAATTGGCATATAGGTGAAGTGACGTCAATGTCCCCGCTATATTCTGCGGGAAAACTAATATGGTGCATAGGTCACGTGATGCGAATTTCCTCATTAAATATACCTGGGAAGATTAATCAGTGAAGAATTCGCCTGACGTCAATTTCCCCGCTAAATTTACCGGGGGAAATGCAGGGACGGCAGGACTGACGAAGGGAAAATGTTCTATGATTAGAAGTTTCCGTTACAAAGTGTTCCATGCTTTAAAAACTACGCGGGTGATCGGACCGCTTATTTTATAAAAATCGTTAACATTGAAAAGAAACGCGTAACACTCGTGCTCTAAGGAAGACGAAATGCACGAATGACCAACGGCATCCGCTGCTTCGACGTGTCGTCTAAACTCCACCCGTTCTCAAACGCCTACATACATATCGTTCCGCAGTTTTCCTCTAATACCCATTTGCTCCTTCAAAAAAAAAGAAAAAAAAAAAGAGAGAGTGTTATCTCATCCCAATTGCTATGCGCTGCAAGTGACGAAAAGCATAAACGCCCTTTCGCTATTGCGCATCTATGACAATTACAGCACTTGGGTTGAATTAATATACCTCACATGTAACAGAAAATAAAAAGCAATTGTTAAAATGCATACATATTTACAAATACAAAAAGGCCAAATTCAAAAAATATGTATAAACCGAGCACAAAAATTCTTGATGAAATATGTATTCGAATAGTGAAGTACAAGGCAAAATGATAGTGAAAAAAAAAACTTTTGCAGGCGCAGCCAGCAACATTGATGAGTGCTATAGTTTTAGTCAGTTCTGTCTAAAAAAAAATGGCGAATTCCTCCCGGGACTTGTTTCTGCGTATTTAAAGGGACACTGACAGGGCATTTATGCTCGCCGTTGTCTTTATTTGTACATGGCATATGAGAGCCAGACTACCCAGAACACAATTTGCGGCTCGAAATCAAACCGCCGATCGAGTCAAAAAAGTCAAACCGCCAATCGAGAACTGGCCGGTTTGACTCGCGCTCACTCTCTTTTCCGTGGTCACGTGCCGTTTTCTATGGTTTAGACACAACAACCAAAGATAATCAAAGCCGTGGGTCATTGAAGGCACACACTCAATATTAAAAATAGTAAAAAAATATGATGCCCATTTTTACAACTTCTAAAACGCCGCAAACACGTTGATTAGAAAAAAGAAAGTTGCACATTTGGATGATTTTTGTGAAATTTCTCCTCCTCCATATTTCATCTTCCTTCCCCAGTCCCTTTTCGGTTAATGATTCGAGCAGTTGCGTTTTTTTAACTTTATTAAAAATATATGTGACGCTGTAGCAAAATATTTATTGGGTAGTCTTTTGACATTATAATGAATCGCCTGGCAAAAAATAATCAATAAATTTCGGGGGTGTCAGTGTCCTTTTAAAAACCCAGAAGAACGACAGCAATTGTTGTCGGCAAATGGTGTTGGCTTGTGTTGCAGGACAAGCTTGCCCGTACATCTTTGTGTAACCATATGAACCCTCTAATAAACCTAATATTTGAAACTTAACAAATGCAAATTTCGAACATTCCAATATCACCTTAATTACTTGACTTTATTGCTGTATCTTCAACTTATTAAATGAACGCGACCGATTACTTATCTTCTTTCAGTGTTCTATAACACTTACCCTATTTCTTCTTTTGTTTTCTGTCGCGTGCACAATTGTGCCGCTGTGTCGTTAGCAAACATTTTAACAACTTTTTCGCATTTTTCGGTATCCTTCGCATCAACTTCCATTTTTTTGTGGAATGAGAGCTTCGTAGCGTAGATGGGCTTGTCTTCTCTAAGCCCTTTGAGAAGCTGTAAAAACAGAAAAATTGCATAATTCTGAAAGTCCGCTCACTATATGACATTAGCAAGGATGCCCCCTATGCAATAATATCAGACCCCAGACATGTGGGTGGTCTTTACAGATCGGTGAGCACCTTTATTGCTGTACAATTTAAAAGTTGCAAATACCATACAAAGTAGAACATTTGTTGAAATAAAGTTATAGAAGAAGAATCGACTTTATTTAGTGGTCATAGAAGACAAAATACATGTTTAATAAAACAGAAAATATGTTGTGTCTAGCGACTTGTAACAAGCCAGAGGCGAGACAAAAACTAAGGAACAAAAGATTATTACAAAGATGGGCTAACAGCCTGCACCAGCCTAATATGACCAAACGAAGGACACGTGTGGTAGATGCTGAACTTAAACAAAATAGCACTAAGATAGAGAGAATAGAGTTTTCAGTTTGTGTCCTTCTAGCCAGACTTAAAATGAGACTCACTAGAGAAGTATATCCGACCTCGGCACTGGTGCACGAGTTCACGACCTTCAGCCTGTTACATAATTCATTAAGCTCCTATATTGTTTTCGGAACTCACCCACAAGAAGGGCTTCATTGCTGCTTTATATGAAGAATGCATCAAATCCGTCTGGCGCGGCGCGGCTGCGAATATGCACCTGCCACGCGTGTTTCATGACCTGAGTCTGAGTGAGTCCGAAGGCGACGGGAGAGAGAAAAGAAAGCGTTCGAAGCGCTCAGAACGCGGGACCATATCAAAGACAGCATGGCGCGGAAATGGAAGCCGTCGGCCGACGGGCCTTACTTTTTCCTCACTTCTTCCTAGCCAGATCTTCGGCAATTTCAAGTCCCACACCTCCTCTGAAGTCTGGTGTCTGTGTTCCCGGATGGCGGCGCCGTCTTCCCCAACACGACACCCCGAACGCCGACCCCGCTTCTTGTCCAGTCTCCACCCTCCTCAGCTTCGTCCCTCAGAACCCCGGCTCGTTGGCGCCTCGTCTCCAAAGCACCCAGCGCTCAGCAGGGCAGCGAACTGATAAGTTTCTCAGTGAGCTATCGAGTTCGTTTCTTTAATTATCTTGTACTTTCCTACCTCTTCTCAGAGCCATCGCTGTGGGACGCGTATATTTTCCGTATCTTCCCAAAGTGCATCTCCTGTGTACTTTGTTCGTTTTAATAGAAGGTTTTCTTTCGTGTACATGCAAACGGCATTGTCTCATTTTACTGTGGTAATTACGAATCTGGACAATCACATCCAAAAAATCTGAACCTTCAACCCTTGTAAGTACGCTTGTTCATGAATGTATAATCCGTAGGAATGACTCCCCGCGTAAAAATTGACTAAACGATTGACGGAGATAGCTGCGTTTGCGAAACGTCGGTTAATACACACCGATTACTGACGCTGGACCTTCTCAACGAATTAACTCTCATTTGACTGAACTAATCACCAGTATACATTGAGCACTAAAAATACAATGTAAGATATCCAAGGTATTTTTTGTAGGTTCCGTAATCTTTCAATCAAAGGATTTATAAAAATGTAAACGTTTTTTTATTCCAAATGTTACCTATATTCCTAACTTGGTGGCTCAACACGTAGGGCTTGCAAACTAATTTAGTTTGGAAATCTTAAGGGGACACGCCACCCTTGGTTAGTGCAATTGTGACCCAACGGATGTCGATGGGATTGTCTTTCAGGCCAGCACATCAATGCAATGAATCGTGTGTGGTGGTGCTGAGGTAATGAGGAGAAATATGCACGACAAACCAACGGACGCTTTGAAAAGTATGAGATCTCCGGTGTGTAATTAACACACCTTAAATCTTTGCACGTCAGTTCCACATTTTTCAATGTGGTCAAATTTGTATGACGGGTCGGCCGTTATGCCGTGCATCTGTTCGGCTCTTTATGGATATCCAGAAAAACGTGATGACGTGATAGACGTGGGTTTTATAAGTTCTAGCTAAAAGAAGCAAGCACACCAAGAATTAAAACAAATAAACTATTTCTTTTTTGGTAAGGTGTCTAATTTCAGTTCGCTGGTTTGTTTACTTTGACGAAAACCATGAGACTGGAAAACACAAGAAAATTGCTCTCAGCTGAAGATATTCAGTTCGGTAAGCCAAAAGTAGGAATGGTACAATAATCATACGCTTAGTACATGACAAAGGTAATTTTAAGTTTAAATTATCAATATTATTCTAAATTACCAAAACTATATTGAGTACTGAGTGCAGTGATAAATACAATTACTGGCCTGTCAAAGATTTTTGTTCTGTGGCTAGCTTTTGCAGAGTTCAAGCAATTTATCAGTGTTCATTTGCTGATTTGTGCGGGCGAACTAATGCTGTGTCAAAAATAAAAATGGGCAAAAGGTGGAGTGTGGCGTTGTATAAAATATGGGGTAAGAATGCATATATTACGCTGATGAACACTAAAACAGCACGACGTTTTACACTAGCCTTGAGCGGATTCAAAGGTCAGGGTACAGAGAAAGCTTGTACACGTACTGCTTAGTCTGTAATGATTGAATTTTATTAGTACCTTATTACCTTCAGGCTTGGTGTAAACTGTCTCCTGATAGCTTGCAAAAAAACAGGAGTGAGTATATTAACTTTGTGTTGATGAAAAAAGACTCCACCTGCTGACAGCTACGAATTTTCTCGGCGGAGATAATTAACATGCACTGGCTATTAAGGGTTTGCAACACAGCGCCTGCTCACAGAGAGCTTCTGCCACGTGATTTAATACCGCCAAAGATGTTTTTAATGCGAAAGCATTCACTGTGCCATAGAGCGAGTCGACGTCATCAGCTGCCGCGCCAAACGCCAAATAATTCCCCTCTCCACGTGAAGTCGAAATCTGATGGATAGGGGTCCTATTGTCTGGCGCGCATTATCGTTTCAAAGGACGAGGCTCCCATTGGCCTAGGCGCGTCAGTTTCAAAGAAAGCCACCCCATGGCGCTACGTGCCCACGCCAGATTGCGCCGGGAAAAGGAAGCGTATGGTTGGCAGGGCCTCCCATATACATTTTCGTCAAAATTAAAAATTTGACCCCAAATCCGTGCCTGAGTTGAGATGAAACCACCCAAATTCATTTCTCCCAGCCCAAAATTCGTTTCATAGGCCCTTTAAGGCCATTTATTTGACAAATATGGGGAACGATTGTAAAGTGAGAAAGTTGTTCTTCCCTCCCTCCTTGTTTTTGTGTTCAAGTGTTCTAATGACCCACACAAACCTTTTTTACATCGACACGGCAAACGCTGAACTGCCCGTTCCCCCATTGGAAAACTGCCATCTTTATTTGTAACTTTAAGTTAAGTTGCATATTTTTATTCTGTATTTTTACCAGTCATATGCACACCTAAACTCATATACGTTGTGAAATACTATGTAGTTCCATGTGAAATTGAATTTTCTGGTTTCTTCGAAGTCAGCCTATTTTGTTCGACTCAACCGGTATATTAAAGGGGCACGGAAACAAAATGCTGTGGCTTGTTTCTTTGTTTGGATGTGGTCTATGTTGTGCCATCAGCCCTGAGACACTAGCCTATACTAGTGTGTCTGGCCTGCCGGCAGAAAAGCAAAGAAAACTAATTTAGGAATGAATAAACAAATTTCAAAATTGCACCTGGAGTGGTCTTTGAAGCTCCGTTTGAATGCCGCCATATCTTGGGTTCATACGAAGCAGCGCCAGTTCGCGGCAGTATGGCTCGCTTGTGGAAGTTCTGAATGTGACTTGGGGGGGGGGGGGGGGCAACGTGCATTCAACAGCCATCAAGGTCGCCGTTTTTCGCAGACGGTAGGTAGGAGCAGGGGCGGATTTAGGGGTGGGGCGGTGGGGAGGCGACCGCGCCCCCCTTCAATTTCAACATTTTTAAAGAAAAAATTTATATACACCAGCCAAAAGGTCAGTTTTTGGTGACATAGCAAATATTAGGTCAACAAAATACATCCGGGCAACGTTTCGGCTGTAACTTCGTATTTCAGCAGACTCCATCCCCCCCCCACCCCCTCCCCCGCCCCCACTCCGAATGCCTACCGCCTCCCCTTCTCCCCCTCCCCCGGATACGCTCTGAATAGCGCGCTCGAATATGGCACCCAGTGAATATCCTATATACATAGCTTACAGGTTTCGCCATTGCTGGTTTGCTGACGGTTATTTCTACTGACCGATTTCCTCGAGCAACTACTTCTGCGGTGTGAAACTAACACGATGAACCGAACGCTGGTGGCACATAAAATACCGGCATAGCCGTGAATGACGTTACGGGCAGGCTATGTGTAGGCAATAATGCGTACAGTCCTCGAATATTACTGCTAGGCGATATTATCACGCGTTGACGCCACCAAGTGGCAACGCTGGGAACTACAGTACCCTTGGCCGTGCAGGAACTATTGACGTGATGATCGCGATACGTATTGCGTTTGTCGCTGGCCGACTTTGAAGCGAGGGGTAGAGAGTTCGCGCCGACGTCATTTCGTTTCTGTACTTCAATTTTCTAACCTATTCCTATATTTCATTTTTGCTTGAACAACTCGGAGGGCCTGATAGATGTCTTTACATCATTGCGGGTGCACAGTGCCGATGTCTCTTACCACATCACTTACTTTAGCAATGGTTTTTATTCCACAATTATCAGTACAAACAACATTTATTTTTTATATTATTTTTTTTAATTACCTTTTTTCTGAGGAGAGGTACTATAGCGAATACAAATTCAATAGATCACACACACTTATTTCTTTTTCTTGGTAACTTAAGTTAAACGCTTAAGGCGAAGAGTCTTATGGCTTGAATTCAAGGAGTCCTAGTCCCAGTCCTTCGATATTTCGGATGTGCTCAAAAGGCGACCGTACCTCTCCAGGAGTGAACGAGCAGTGACACACTGAATGCGTTGAAGTCCATCGATCAGAAGA
Source organism: Ixodes ricinus (assembly GCA_037355805.1). Classification (NCBI taxonomy): domain Eukaryota; kingdom Metazoa; phylum Arthropoda; class Arachnida; order Ixodida; family Ixodidae; genus Ixodes; species Ixodes ricinus. Next base: position 30,584 of record JAZHYW010032243.1, on the reverse strand, counting down.
ATGTAAACCTGATGCCACACAGCGATAGCGTACTGTAATGCTGGTCTGGTATGTGCATGATCTGCTCCCTAGTCGTATATATTATAGGTTTTTCACTAGCACCGATCGTGTACCGTTCTCAGTGAATATATTCTGCCCCCGAATATTTAATGTAATTTATGCCTTAATCATAAAGTTAATAGTTTCACTACATACAGAGTATTACATATCTGCTAATTAATTGTGTTTATTTGTGAACCATATGGGAATACATTAAATGAGGTTCAATCCTATGCAACTCTTCCTATGCAACATTTCAATGCGTTTGAGGACCCCACCAAGCTGTGTGTATTCTGTTTCATCAGGCGCTGTAGTGTGCAATAAACAACCCTCTGCGAACAGACTCATTAAAGGTTCAATTCGGTAGGACATATTGTTGCATCTATATTCTTCCTAAAATATTTAAAGACATTGTGTTATACAATACTTTTGCGATCCGTTGTTTATGTTTCCTGCCTTCACTTTCATTGCTGCTCTTGAAAGTATCTATTCTAGTGTGCCAAAGTAAAAAAGGCTTTACGCTTTAACGCAAGAAAGTTCACTGTTTAGTCTAATTATTTTGAGGTGCATGCCAATTTTCGTTGTTATCGAAGTCAAAGTTTAGTTTAATAGAGAGTTTAAAGGGAAACCTTATTTTCCATATAATTGTAATTTACTAAGGCATTCTAGTCTAAAAGGAACTGACATAAATAAACTCAACGAACATTAATAAAAAGTACCAAGGACACACTGTCAAATTCAGACAAAAATCTAAATTTAGTGTAGAGAGCAAACAGCGATAATTCTACACTAATTATCTTTGTTACCTGCTTCATTCAGTGGACGTGGTAAGGCCCTAAATATTAAACCTCGAAGGAGAAAAAACATGCAGGAGAAAGTACATGGAAAAATGCAGCCTGATTTTAAGGTTTTTATAGGTGGATTATACATAAACGCTAACGTACTGGTAACGTTAGTTGGACATCTAAGGAATACTCATTTCCATATCTTACCACATGACTTTACAAACCTCGAGAGCACCTGAGATCAGTTAGTCAACAGACGTAACTTGCTCCCGACACTGGTTATACGTCAATTATAAACATTTAAGGGCTCTGGTGCGTGTATTGAGCGCTATGTTAGAAAAAAAGCTTAAAACAAACCTCTTCACGGGCATCACTGAAGCGGCAAAATATTTTAAATACATCGTCTTCACAGAAAGGCAATATTTCACTGCAAATATAAGACATGCGACATGCACCTAACGTAAAATATTCAAGAAATATTTTCGTTTTGCAGTTCAAATGTGTGTTAATCTTCATATTCTTTCACACAAAACAATTACAACAGAGAGCTAACAAATAAAATTAATCACTAGCTTTTAACCTAGCAAGTTTTTTCTCGGTTCAAATATATGTGGTTGGTTTAAAATATAAAATCACGGAAACCCATCATATTTAAGTTCTTAAAACTATACCTCAAAAAGCTTGTCTGCTGGTCCCTTGGTATCGCTGGTACTTTCTGCCGAAGAAGGTAGATGCATTGCAAGAATGCTACAAACCGCTACAAATGCTAAACCAGGCTGCATGTTCACTCAAGTTGGTGTCTTGATTTTTCCTGGAGTCTTACCTTCTGGTACTCGCTCTTTTACTTCATCAAGCCGTGACATGTGACTGCCGTCAAAATATCTTCCTTGACCTTCTGCCACGTCAGCTGTTGATGTAAAGACAATAATTCTGTGGGTATTTATATCTTGTTGTTTCAAGTGCCAAGAAATGTTGACAGTTGTCCCTTACGTTCTTGCTTTGTCCGTTCGTAGGTTTTATACAGGATGTTTTATTTTCATTCGAAAAGTTCTTTTTAAAGGTGGTGAAAGTTAGACGAGTGCCATCTTCACCACTTATTTATAAGGCTCGGCGGACATAAGATGTGGCGATAATCTTTGTGGTAATTTGACTAATTAACTAAAACATTTTAATTAAACTTTTGATGGTTGGTTCTGGGGTCATGTTGCCAATGCAGTATTGATGGCAAATAAAATTAAAAGCCAGACCAATTGAAACTATTTGCGAAAATGTAAAGGTCTTTGAGACATTCATTGCTAAATTTTCACGTTTTCTAGACCGATTTGGAAATTGCGGGCCAAAAGCGCGCCACAAGCCGTGCGCAAAATGATGCTTAGACGAGTGACGTACAGTCGTTCCGGTCACATTGTTCACTTCTGTCATCTCCGCACCCTCCAACAACACGCCGCCGAGATAGTGACTACATTATTGAAACGACTAGGTCACTCTTCTAAGCGTCATTGTGGGCAGGGCATGAATTACCGGTGTTCAAGGGCTCAGTGGGGCATTTTCGAAAAAATCGAGGATGATTACTTTTTATTGCTGTTCAATAATTCGACAATTTTTACTTTTTATATAAATATGTGGGGTTCAATGCCAGAAATACGAACAATAGTAGAACACTATTTTTTGTATAAAGAGAACAGAGCGTTATATTATCTGGCAAAACGTTTCACCTCAAAACGTTATATTACAATGTGTTAAGAATTCGCAGAACAAGACACTGATATGAAAGGGTTGCGCAAGAAGCCCAATTTGTCATTTTATATTTCTTCGTGCATAAACTTCAATAAAACTAATTTATCTAATTCTAGTACGCAAGTTTACGTGCGTTATACATAAAAATATTTACGGCATAGGAAGTTGTATTTTTATTCGTATCGCCCTTAAAGTTGGCGTATTAAGAAAGTCGTTGGCCAACCTCCGCTCAAACACAATTTCTGCCTCCAAAAACAAAAACGTATCTCGGAAAAAAAAAAGGGGGGGGGGTCGTTTTGTTGTGGGGACATGTTTTCCTTCCTTTTTTCTATTTGATTTAAACAATTTAATTGAAAACAAGAAGATCGACATGACACCCTTTTGGCTATCCTTATATTAACAACACTTTGACGACGATGTGCACGTGTTCAATTCGTTAATTTATTTTTCTAGCTATTCATAGGCTAAGACCTGCCATATCCAGAAATATCTGTTTCACTGAGATGCACGACCGCCTCGCAACTAAATTATTGCAAACAGCACACGTTTGGTGTCGGTGAGTGACTTGGGCGATCCATCGGCCTGCCGCGCCGCCGATAAAAGACGTCGGTCACGTGAGTCGTTAATACGAGAGCGACGGCACGAAGGAATAAGTGGCGGCTCATTTCGAAGTGCCAGTGGTGTTTTCAGCGCCACGCAAGCTGTCTCATTTATGTTCAAAAATAAACAACGAAAAATACAGAGGGTAAAGTGTGTCAAAAGAAGCAAGCTACGCAATACGTGGAGTTTGCAACGTCAGTGGTATACAACATACCAATGAGTTGCGGGAAATCGTATGTCGGCCAAACTGGGCGTTGCATAAATAAAAGGGCCAGGGAACATGTCTGGTCAGTGAAACAGTCCCCGTCGGGAATCTTGCGGTGCACTGTGATAGGTGCCCATGTGGCCCGGTATTGGAAAATACAACAGTTCTGGGCAGATATGAAAACAAAACAGTGCGAGAAATACATGACGCATTCCGCATACCAGAGCAAGGGGAGGGTCTGTGTATTAGTGCGCCGTCACTGCACTTAACAGATAAAGAGTTTTTTATTTTTGAGCCAACACCAAGATAGACGGTATTAATAGTCAATGTTTGTTTCAATAAGCCTTCAGTTGGGAGTGCGCTTTGTGTCTGTCCCCTTCTTCGCCCTTGTTTATTCGGCGCTTTCCTTTCAGTTTCAGTTTCAAAGAATAAGCAGAACGTTTGTCCCTAAGCTCGGAGTCGGTCGAACCATATCTCCCGTCCTCAGCATCGAACGCGCTACAGTAACAAATGATACCAGCGGCGGCAAAAAAAAATTTGGTAGAAATAAGTAGAAAGTGCTGCCAATCAAATACCACTAAAGAGATATTAAGCATCAGATTTATTTGACATCTTCCCAATAACCTGCATGTCTTGACATATTGAATTTATCATGTCCATTACGGATCTGTCTTTGCTACGCTCTGTGCTAAGAAATGCAGTAGAATAGCAAAGAAAGGTAAGGTAATTAAACATGAGGAAGATACATAGAAAAGGGGGACGGACAACGAAGACTTCTTAACTAGCAACAACATTTATTGACCCGAAGTTTGCATATATATGCGAAGGAGGGAGGGTGAAATACGCCACACTGGAAAGGGGAAAGCGATGGGAGAGGGTGTAGAGGCAAGAGAGTGAAGGACGATCCCGTGAGGGTGACATCTAATCGCTTGGAGCCGCGGAAACGAGGGACGTCAGCTCTGGCCCCAGGAAGTTTATCTCCAATCCTGGATAAGCCTATGGTGGGGGACCCGAAGTTGTTTTTTGCTGTGGTGCATGGCGAAGGTCTCCATAATCTCTCGTCCGTATCTTGATGCGTGACCTCCAATCCTGGTGGTCGAAGGAAGGTCGGCCGAACAGGGTTCGCTCCCCTCAGAGGTGTGTTTAGCAATCGGGTAATAACTAATCTCCGAAGTGTCGGAGGCAGCTTTCTTGATCTCGTTTGCATGTTCCCTCACCCGATCGTTTAGGCATCGGCCCGTCTGTCCGATGTATTTAGCACCGCAGGACATGAGAATCGAATACACGCACTTTTCGCAGCAGGTTACATAATTGGTCTTGTGCCTTTTTCGGTATCTGCTGGGATCACCAGCAGAGGTCCTCTAAGCCCGTTGTTCCTTTCAATAGCTCACATTTGAGGAATGTAAAAAATGGGATCGTTCGAAACCTAACTGCATCGGCCAAAGTTAAATCCTGTCAGCACCTTTCCGCCCCCAGCCTATCCAAGCAGGTTAGATCGCCTTATAAAGGCAGGATTCCCGAGAGACCTCATTGAAACAACAATCAAAAGACTTGTCGCTGAGCCCAAGTCCAAACCCCTCCCTCCTAAGTCACGCTTCGCATGCATCCCCTACATACATAACATCTCACATCGCCTGAAATCTATTGCGCTCGGCTTCAACACCAACGTAGTATTTTCGTGCAAGTTCAAATTAGCTTCTATTTGTAGAAAAGTCAACAACCCCAGTCCATCGCCGCCTTGCCAGAAAAAGCACAGGCCCAATTATGTAACCTGCTGCAAAGAGTGCGCGTATTCGATTCCCATGTCCTGCGGTGCTAAATACATCGGACAGATGAGCCGATGCCTAAACGATCGGGTGAGGGAACATGCAAACGAGATCAAGAAAGCTGCCTCCGACACTTCGGAGATTGGTTACCACCCGAGTGCCAAACACACCTCTGAGTGCAGCGAACCCTGTTCGGCCGACCTTCCTTCGACCACCAGGATTGGAGGTCACGCCTCAAGATACGGACGAGAGATCATGGAGGCCTTCGGCATGCATCACAGTCGAAAACAACTTCAGGTCCCCTCGGGTCCCTCCATAGGCTTATCCAGGAGGGAGATAAACTTCCTGGGGCCAGAGCTGACGTCCCTCGTTTCCGCGGCTCCAAGCGATTGGATGTCACCCTCACAGGATCGTCCTTCACTCTCTTGCCTCTACACCCTCTCCCATCGCTCTTCCCCTTTTCCAGTGTGGCGTCTTTGACCCTCCCTCCTACACCTATGTATGCAAACTTCGGGTCTATAAATGCTGCTAGTTGGAAGTCTTCGTTGTCCGTCCCCCTTTCTATGTATCTTCCTTATGTTTAATTACTGTTACCAACACGCTCGTTTTGTACATAAAGATAAGCTATTTACCTTTTGTTTTAGAATGCTAGCTTTTCTAAACATTTTGCTATTCAAGCATATTGAACACTCAGAATAGATATTTTTACTATAATACTATTTTCTACGCATATTGTAATTTCTATTTAAAATAATTTCGGGTGTTTATTTTTGCAGAAAAAAAATGACTAGTGTTTTGAGCTTTGTTTTTTATAAAATACATGATTAAGCACCATTCTTGAAGGACACATAATAAACATATAATACTGCTTTCAAGCTCTGTAATGATATTCGCAACCTTCACGACCTATAGGGGGCGCGCTGGCGCCTATCAAAATGGCTGTCATCTGGATGATCGTCGTAGAACAGCGCTACGACGCGGGGTCTGCGACGCGTAAGTAATTCTAGTTTTGCTTTCTGCGAGCAGTATCGAAGCCTTACTTTATTTTCACGCCCGGGAGGTGAAGGGAAGCACCTTTATTGTGAAGCAGATCATCCAGCAGTTAGGAGTGCGATTCTCACACCGCGGTACCACCATCGCTGAAAGTAGCGAATATACTAAATAAAAGTGTTAGAAAAAAATATTTCGTCGAAGTGTCATACTTGTGAAATCGGAGACATTCGACTTCGCGACTGAGTTGAAAAAACAAACGGGAAAAAACTGCAAAGGATTTTTAGCTATATTGGCATTTAGATAACGGCTCAGAATCTTGGCACGGGTGTGAGGTTCATAGCACTGCGTATATTGTCACTTGTTTTTAGTTAGTGCAATATGCTCTAATAAAATATGTCATAGAGTTGCGCATACCAAGACGGGCTAAAATGCAACATCGCTATTATCTGGGTAAAAAAATAACAAAATAAAACATTCAAATAAAAATGTAGAGCGCTCTTTTGTATACTGTATTTAGAAAGGTGACTAAACATTTGAAGTTCTGCAGGGTTTTTCAGTCCACGTCGTATCCGCATTCCTTTCGCCACTAGGAAGAATATGTCAAGGTCAAACATGTCAGTGATTTCATATAAAGAACAAACAGAGAAAGACATCAAGACATACAATAGAATGGCGGCGATTGAATACCACATTCAGAAGGTTGTTTGATTGACGTGTTTACCGAACTGTTCTCCTTCTGCATTTTACTTTTGCCGTGACACATCTTTGAGGCGATTTCAATCCTTAAAATAAGAGCTGCTCTGTTTTGTTTCCTTACCTTTCTGAAATAACGACATTTACAAAATGCCCAGAACTTACTCTTTCCGGCATGCTATTTCTTATCTCAAAATTCAAACTAGCTTTTAAGAAAACAGAAAATGAGGGATATACCAAGACCAGCATTCAAATCTTACACCTTTTCACGTAGGCTGACGTCCCATGTAAAACTTCTCGGTTCAGCGGGCACTCAGAGTACACAGTACGTCGCGCATACAACTGTTTTCCTTCTGCTGAAAGAACGTTCCTCAGGATTCATTTGACAGAATTAACTTTTTCATGGCAACAGGTGTTAGTGGGAATATATTAGGAAAATCGCATGATCGTCCTTCGAGAAAAGTGTCGGTTACGTCATTATTCACACGCTCGCTCCCAGTCACTGCACGCCGCCACTGATTTTATAAAAAAAAACGAAAATTTCAGACCCTTGAGACGGATTCGAACCAGGGACCTATGAATGATAGCTATCGTTTGGCGCTAAAAGGGAGCGCATTATATATATACATAAGGGGGGGGGGGGGGGGGGATATCCACATGTGTTGTTAGTATATATATATATATATATATTATATTTCATTTCCCTTCTTGATCCTAGTGGATTAGGCAACGAGAGCTTAAAGACAGTGTGCTTGCTCTCGTTCTTTTCAAAACTGCCAGTATGGTCGTGTGGTATTTCATTTATTTACACCTTAAGGGCCCGTGAAGGGCATTACATAGGGGGGGGGGGGGGGGCAGGATATTCAAGATTTATATATATATATATATATATATATGTATATATATATATATATATATATATATATATATTTCATTTCCCTCTTGATCATAGTGGATTAGGCAACATAGCAAAGACAGTGTGCTTGCTCTCGTTCTATTCAAAACTGCCAGTATGCTCGTGTGGTATTTCATTTATTTACACCTTAAGGGCCCGTGAAGGCCATTACATGAGGGGGGCGGGGCAGGATATTCAAGATTTATTTATTTATATATATATATATATATATATATATATATATATATATATATATATATATATATATATTTCATTTCCCTCTTGATCATAGTGGATTAGGCAACATAGCAAAGACAGTGTGCTTGCTCTCGTTCTATTCAAAACTGCCAGTTTGCTCTTGTGGTATTTCATTTATTTACACCCTTATACCCGTGAAGGCCATTACATGAGGCGGGCGGAGGATATTCAAGATTTTATATATATATATATATATATATATATATATATATATATATATATATATATATATATATATATATATATATATATATATATATATATATATATATATATATATATATATGGGTGGTTTCATCTCAAATCGTGCAGGCAAAAAGGGTCGAATTTTTAATTTCGCTGAAAAAAATATATGTTATGGCGTCGTCTCTAAAAACGCAGTAGCCACAAACCGCAAGTCCGTCGGATTTTTTGTTCTCGACTTACGAATTTTAAAAGAGGCCGCGGCGGAAAGCAGTGTTTTTCACATCCGTCGTAGGTCGGATGTTTCGCTCGATCTCCCGTCGTGGATTTTCAGTCCACATTATATTAACTTTTTTCAAGCACTCTGTGGGCACAGGTAAAAGGCTCTAATACCATGAAATAATTTTAGGCGTTTTGCTTTTTTTCTGTAAAAATGTCAAAAACGCCCCCTCGGTCAATTGTTGACGAACTTTGACAATTAAATACTGGCGATCTACTTGGGTTACATCAATATTTTTTATGTCTATGGAGAGCCCAAAACACGCTCTTTATAGATATTATAAAATGATTTAGCTGTATTAAATATCCTTTGCGGGACGTTTACGTTAATGTTATGCGAAAACCAAAAAGTACCAATTTTAAAATCGATTTTCTCAAAAAAAACATTTTTTATTTTTTTTATTTTTGTTAAAATGTAGATATGATAGTTGTCTACTCGAAAAGCAAGTCTAGAAAGTGTATATTTTGTTTGTATGTTCTATATTTAAGCCTCAATATCGGAAAAAGACGTCTTCGTTTTGCAAGACCTAAGTCAGACAAAAAAAAAACGTGCGCTTCTATGAATTGTAAAAAAGTTTTCTTGAATTTTTGTCTGCGTTTTGTAATCAATTATAAACGCATTTTGTGGTATTGAATAGTTATTTATGTTTTGAAAAGAGCGGGAAACCACGAGAAACATATCTAATCAAATCAGCAGGCCTAGTAGACCTTCAATATCGAAGAGGCACAGACGTTGTATTTTTTCGATTGATAAAACTTTCACTGTAAACTAGCATGACTAGCTATTAGCTGTCATATTACTAAGACATAAAAAGTCACCACGTCATTGATCTATTATATACAATTCTTTCCGAAACCAAACGCTAGGGTTTGTTCACCGCACATCGCACAGATCACCAGGGAATGACCTTTCACTTCCGTAATACACAAAAGTGATGACACAGAAACGATCCGAAACACACGGAGAGATTGTCACGGAGAAGGGTAGGGAATAAAAATAAATAAATAAGAATAAAATTACCCAACTCCGATCTTAACGAAAATTGCGGTAAAAAAATAAAAGATTTAGGTTCGAGCGGTGGCAAGGCGATAGGTCCACGCCGTGGAGAGCCAGACAAAGAAGTCAACGACACGTAAAGAGAAAAAAATTAATTAAGACAGAAAAACTCAGCCGCACACGGCAAGAACAAAAACCAACTCCTCCGGGCATTCCCTAAACAGGACACAACCAAATGCGTGCGAACACGCTCTCTACAGCACCGTCAGGCCGCTACGCCATGAAGAAATAAACCCAACAAGTAAACAATGCTAACAAACAGTTAGTAACGAAACATAAAAAAAAGTTCAGCAGAACCGCACCCGAGAAACAAAGTTCAGCGGAACAAAGAAACACATACGAAATAAAAAAAAAAGTCTTAACTGACCGACGCCGAGTTCAGTCCCATGACACTGAAGCCTGGCAGGATGATGGCGTCCAGATGATGCTCGAATCTATTCTTCACTCTGTTCCGCACATCCGTCGTGGCTGTGCGGAACAAAGTGAAGAATAGTTTCGAGCAGCGGTGCGCGAGAAGGTAACCGAGACGTAACATGCCTCGAGCTTCATATCGGGAGAGCAGCTTTCGAGGTAGTTACTGCATGCAGTTACTCAAACATTTCTTTCCCCTTCCCTTTAAACAAAAGAACACGTCAGCCGGCGCTAACTTTTCATCTCGGGAGAAGACCACTCTTCACAAACGGTTATAGTTGACAAGGAGGCTGACTTCGACCCAACTGGTCTCCGGGCAGAATAGACACAAAGTATATTTACCAACACGCTCGTTTTTGATGCTAGTCTCCGGGCTTTGCTGTTTCCAAAAGAGATAACCCTTCGGTGCTGTCGGATTTCGCGGAGGGAGATAGAGTACATAAAATTGAAAGAATAAAACACGGAGGACAAGCACAGGACAACCACTTTGCAGAGCACGGCCATTTCTAGGATAGGGCGTTCGAAGCTTGGGCAAATACGCGGTATCGTTTCACGCGTGCACGGATGGCTGGTTTCAAAATTTTCCCACATCCCTAACGAAACCGGCCCATCTTCGTGTGCGTGCGCGATTTTCGTCCCGCGCCGCCGGTTTTAGCTCTGCACGCGGCGTTGTTTTGGCAGGCAGAACTGTTGTTGACCGTCGATATTGTAAGGCCGTGGTGTTCTCATCCTCCCGGGCAACAGTTACTTTGCTTTCCCTTCTGCAATACTCTGGCTGACTGACTCCTCCTGGGTGGCCGTCACTGTTCGCCGCGTCAACGACACATTCGTACCATTTCATTCCTCGTGACACAGGGTGCGCTGCTCGCTTTACTGTCACGGGCCGTCCTATCTCAACACAACGAGCGCGAAAGGTCGTGGTCATCTGCTGGTTCCGAAAGGGCGGGACGTTCATATAGGCCAATGAAGGCCCCGAATCAATACGACGTCTGCCGATTTCTATCCATCAAAATTTTACGACGCCTGCTGGTCTGTTAGAAGTGTTGCTTTTTTTTTTAACTGCTCCAATTAGCTTGCCGCCTATAATAAAATTTTGATTTAATACAGCGATATCATTTCATAATATCTATAAGGAGCGTGTTTTGGGCTCTCCATAGACATAAAAAAATATTGATGTAAACCAAGTAGATCGCCAGTATTTAATTGTCAAATTTCGTCAACAATTGACCTGAGGGGGCGTTTTTGACATTTTCACAGAAAAAAAAGCAAAACGCCTAAAATTATTTCATGGTATTAGAGCCTTTTACCTGTGCTCACAGAGTGCTTGAAAAAAGTTAATATAATGTGGACTGAAAATCCACGACGTGACATCGAGCGAAACATCCGACCCACGACGGATATGAAAAACACTGCTTTCCGCCGCGGCCTCTTTTAAAATTCGTAAGTCGAGAACGAAAAAATCCGACGGACTTGCGGTTTGTGGTCACTGCGTTTTTAAGACGACGCCATAACATGTATTGTTTTCAACGAAATTAAAATTCGACCCTTTTTGCCTGCACGATTTGAGATGGAAACCACCTATATATATCTATATCTCTCTCTCTCTATATATATATATATATATATATATATATATATACATACGTACATATAGTTACAAATACACAAATATACATTATACATACATACACACATATATACATATACACACACATACATAGATACACATAGACGCACATATACATACACATATGACACACGTACACATAGACGCGGGGTGTTTCACGAAGGTGGACAAATTCGATATTACGAAAACTACGGGTCGCACCAAAAAAAAAAAGGTTGTGTCGTTTGGTCCTGGGCCAGGGGCCTTTTTAGAAAAATTATTGAAGTCCGAAATAATTATATTGTTAACTATTTTTCCGTAATTAACTTTTTATTATTGGGTTTAAGGGCATAGTTTCAATTGAAGATTGCTCAGCATCGTCAAAAAAACACTAAATCAACAAATTGCAGAACGATAGAAAGCACGGGAAGCATTTTACGGCTTTCTGAAAAACCGTACAAATTCGACGGGTTTTAAGTTTCGGTTTGTTATCGGAGCGCATCTCCGCCCCGGCAGCTACGCGCCCGCGCGGAGAGAATAAGTGCAACCAGCCTCTGCTGCGTCGCGCGATGACAGCGCAGCAGAGGTTGGATGCACTCTCACTCCACCGGGCGCAAGTGTCGCCGGGGCCGAGATGCGCTCGATAGCTAGCCGGGACTGTAAAACCTGTCGAATTTGTACGGTTTTTCAGAAATAAGCAATGCTTTCACATTGCCTCTCTCGTTCTGCATACGGTGTTCGTTTGGTGTTTTTTGACGATGCTGTAGCATATTTTAATTGAAACCGTGCCCTTCAAACGGTGGTAAAAAAGTTAATTACGCAAATGAGTGGCAATGTGATTATCTCGGACTTCAATCATTTTCCCCAAGAAGACTGAGACCCAGAAGACCAAAGGCTACAAACGCCTTTTTTGTTGCGACGCTGTGGTTCGATAACAATTCGTCAACCGCAGCTGATCCACCTCGTGAATGCACCCAGTGACGTTTCTATGCCACGTACGTTGCGCCAAGTTCGCTATGTCTGCAGGTGTGCAGATCAAAATGAACGCGGTAATAGTTGTTTAAGGAGCTGGTAAAAGATAACGGAGACATTCTTTTCCGGAGTTTAGTCGAGTTGTAGGGACTACCAGCTCTCTTTGTCTCTTGTAGAGTAACTAGAGTTTTGCTTTTTTTGCAGTTGGGAAAGATTGCGCATATTACATATATTTCTCTGTGTTTCTAATTTATAGCGGGCACTCAAACGATATCTGTATAGGTTGTGTGCCCTGATAACGCGAGAACGACGAAAGAAGAATTGAACTTGGTGTTCAATAGAGGGCAGTTATAGACGTGGCGAACATATTTCTTTTGTAATAAATGTAATACGCTGTAGGTTTAAAGATGTAGTTGTCCCCCACACTAGTTGACAATAGTTTAAGTGTGAATAAAACAGTGAATTATAAAGAACAACTTAACTGGTGCGAAAAAGAAGCGAATGCGTCCAAATATGCCAATAATTGTGCGCTATTTTTGCTGCCAAGTAGTTTACATGAGCGTCCCATAGCATGTCGGCGGAAAATATGACACCGAGACACTTGAAATTATCTATATCTTCTATACGACGTAAATTAAGAAAGATGTCTGGATGTGTAGCAACGGGTTTGTTTTTGTGCCTGAATATAACCGCCTTTGTTTTTCTTTCATTTACTTGCATAGCATTAGCTGCCGACCAGTTCTGGAGTGTTTTTATTGTATTATTACATCGATCTTTAAGTTCATGAATGTCATGGCCAGAGAAAAATATGCTAGTGTCATCCGCATATACTATAAATTTGGCTGTGTGGATAATATTTACAATATCGTTAAGATAAACGTTGAAGAGTAGTGGCCCTAATATGCTGCCCTGTGCACACCACAAAGCACTGGTTGTGCCTTTGAGCGCATATTGTTAAACTGGACAACCTGTTTTCGATTAGATAAATAAGATTTTAGAAGCAATAAAACCCGTCCTCCGATACCGTAGTAGTTAAGCTTTCCAAGCAAAATGTCATGATTTACTAAGTCAAAAGCCTTTGAAAAATCCACAAATACACCAAGAACGACGGCTTGGTTTTCAAATTGCGTGAGTATATATTATTTTGTTCAAGTAATGCTAGTTCACTTAATTTGTGTTTACAGAGGCCGAATTGGTGTGGCGTCAACAAGTTATACTTATCAATAAATCCCGAAAGTCTCGAGTGCGAAAGTTTTTCAACTACCTTTGAAAAAGCTGGCAGGATGGAAATTGTCCTATAATTTCCCAGATCATTTCCTATCCACCTTTTTGTACAGTACTGAAATCTTTTCTTTATGCATTTTGATGGGAAGACAGCTGTCTCTAAACAGGTGTTAAATACATCAGTGAGGATAGGCGCGATTATATCAGCATACATGCTTTACAGGCCGTATCTCGAGACCATCAATATCACGGTGCTGTACTGCTATTATTTAGACTTTCGATTACTGATATCACCTCAGGCGCAGTGGCCGGTTGTAAAAACATTGATTGGTCATTTCGAGTGCCCACATATTCGGGAGCAGCCGACGAGTTACCACGTGTAGTCAGGTTTGAGAAGAAATCATTAAAAGCGTCAGCTGATTCGGCTCCAGACAATTCCCTTCCATTCACTCGTAGTTTCGAGACAGGAGCATATGGAGAACCACGATGTAATAGTAGTTCGGTTTAATCTCGACCATAACATGTCATGGCGATTGTTTTTTATCGCTAAAAGCAGAAGGAGTGGTTGTCCGCGCAGATCGCAGCTTCTTTGCCAATTTATTTCGGTACTGTTTTAACGTCTTAATATCGTCAGGTGCACGAAGTGTTCAGGAAGCATCTGTATAGCTTGTCTCTTAATTTTCATTTCTTTACGCAGCTCCGGCGTAATCTCCGCTCCTTGTTTTTCGACTGTGTTTACGTTCTTTAATAGGGAGTGGTCGGTATATAGCTTTTTGAAAATGTCAATAAACCTATCGTAAAGCATCATTCACCTCACAGAATGTATCTGTTCTGTTCCAATTTCCCCACAGCATTAGCAACGCGGAAAGAATTAAGGGCTTTCTCCGTAATTGATTGGTATAGAATTTTAGAGCCTTTGTTAGCTGCTAGTTGAGTTCTTTCCAAACAAAGGAACACAGGGAGATGGTCACTAACGCTGCAGGTTATAACTCCAGCCTTGGCGTACGACGTGGCAATGAATTTGTAATAAACAGATCAAGGACGGATTGGCATTCGGCTGTGACTCTAGTCGGAACATTAATCATGTTGACAAAACCATTAGATGCTAATGCAGTGCTAAACGTCCTGGCAGATTGGCTATTGTTACTCATGCCGATGTCGAAATCTCCTCCAGCAATTAAGGTCTTTTGTTTTCACCAACGAAGGCTTGAAATTTATCGTAGAATTTTAAAAACATCGAGATATCTCCATTAGGTGGCCGGTAACAAACAGAGTGACACTGTCTTATCTGAACACAAAGAGAGTATTTCATAGTGAGGCGTAATCAAACTGTCACAATCAAGTGAACTGACATTCAGCATTGTCGCAGAGCAGTAACGCAATTCCACATCGTCCTCGTCCATTGGATCGGTTTAAATAGTAAGTCGTATAGTTTAGTAACCTGAGCACATCATGTTCACTTGTGCTCCAAGTCTGAGTTAACATAATGGCAGAAAGTTGAAATGAAAATTCAGTAAAGAATTCTTCTAAACAAATTACCTTGTTCTTTACAGACCTCGTATTTAAATGAATACATTTCAGAAAAGCAGGTGAGAGCCCAGACACAAGCTGGTCAACGTCACTCTGCAAATAATAGCACTGACCGTCGTTCATGGCACAATATTTTCTAAAAAGCTCATCTGCAGCGTACTCGCGTTTTCTCCGCCCCTACCCCCCCCCCCCTTTTCCCAAGAAAAAAAAAGAAGACAAATGAAGGTATATCTAAAAATGCCCCGTCCGTGGTAAAATAGTGATTATCCTTTTTTACCGGGTCGTCACATCGGTCACTGACGTTATAGATCTTTTTTTATCTCAGTTGTTACCTAACCGGGGGACAGAGGGCGCTGTAGCAGCCGCCGCCACAAGGTGGCTTCGATTTGGTTGGTTTTGGTTTCGACATGCTCCCGGCTGCGTTGGTGTGTTACGTATTCTTGTACAATTTGGTGATACAAATCTGTCTTTGTGATACACAACATATACACCAATTCATGTTTACAAACAAACCGGAGCGCCACCAGCGGACGTCACGGCGCCGCGCATGCGCGATGGGGTGTGGGCAACTGGCTCGCCGTCGCCCATAAACACACCATTCAAATTCGATGTTGTCGGCGTCAGTGTGAGTCCCCCTGCCCTTTCCGCGTTCGAATTGTTGGTTCTACGTCTTCCTGGCGATGTCCGACTATCTTGAGCGGCGTCAGCGAAATTACCGAGGCTCGTTACACCGCAAAACTTCGCGTGAATAATGTGACGTGTGGCGATTCATGCCGCGTGGACGCCGCAGAATGTACGCTAAAGCCTGATTCGCATGATGAGATTTCGCTCGGAATTTGCAGTCGCGACGCCGCTCGGGCTGCAAAAGCGTGAACCGTAGCTGAGATGGTCGACGTCGATACTGAAAATCGCAAGCAGAATCCGGACCAACTGAATTATGCATAACAAGTCGGTGATGGTCACTGGTAACAATGATCAACATCTCCTTGCATCTACTGTTTACATCGAGTCCTGCTTACCAACCTTCAAATTTAAGTCTTTTGAGGCCTTCACTTACTTCTTATCGCAAGTACCGGGCCAGCATTTGGTCTACGGACCGGCGTCGTGTAAGAGAGCAGAGGACAAGCAGAAACGTTTGAAAGAGCAGACGACAGTTCGAACAATCAGGCGGCCGTTTGAACTTGAAGACGCTCTGAACGTAGTCCGCAGGTGGTCCGCACAACTTGACGGTTTTCTGACGTTCATGTTGGAACAAAACACATAAATCTGATGACCATAAGTATCCGTGAATTCAACCCAAAGTGCTTCCTGCCCAAGCAATCGTTGTCCGACGGCGTCTGCTTTTCCCTTTTCACCGCACATATCCAGATTCTCGGACGAACCGAGCACGTGAAAACTGACTGCCAAACCTTTCTCGACTCTTTTGGTACGGCCCCAGTCGCGGCGGTTTTGACGAGAAGGCAGGTTTTTGTTCTGCGTTCCTTTCAAAACAACGCAGGAATACACGTCTGGCACATGGGACTTCTGCCCACAAGCCCCAGACCGGAAGTGCGACCGACACGCCACCACCGCGCCGTGACGTCACAGAGATGAGTTCGTGTATAACACAGTGGGACTGGGCCACTTCTAAAACTATGGAGTGATGTTCAGCCTAGCTTGAGGACGTTTCTACGAACAGCTTCCTATGGTCATGTTCGTTGTACCGCTAGGTTCGGTGTCAAGATGACCGAATGGATGCAGCAGAATGAACAGTATGCAGCTGCACGAGCTGACACTACGTTTCTTAAAAATGAATTGATAAAATAACTAACGCATAGATGCTTTGTGAAAAGGTAAGTCCTGATTAACAATATGCTGAATCGCGCACAACGAATGAACTTGCAAGTTTAGTGCTCACTGTTCAATTCTCGAGGACACCAACGTTTTGTGAACCCCGTTGACTGGAAAATTATGTAATAACGATTAGAACATAAATAAAAAACAAAAAAAAGCCTCCGCCGGTTTTTGTTTTTTAAAGAAATTAAGGATTATGTGTTTTGATGGTTCATCCTAGGCCGAGTAGGAAATGTTTTCTACGATCGTCCCTGTTAAAGTAATTAACAGAATTTCGAATGATTGACCTTAGGAAGTAAACTATTTGTGATACGGACGTTGCAGGATATGAGACAAGTGATGATCCCGCCAAGTGAAGAAGTCTGACTTTTCGTACAATTTGCGAAATTAAATTAAAAGGTGCAAGAGACGTGTCCTCCCGCAAGTTTAGCTGAAGTCGAATCACAGGCACCGCTTCATGGATCTGTATAGACAAGTTTTTATTCGTTTTAATAGGTACATTTGGTTACTTTCATTGTCGCCAGCCATGCGAAAGTAAATCCAACATCAACAATGCTGCACTCGAATGACTCGAATGATGTAGTACATGCAGACAGCTTATTTTCGGCTTCACATATTGCATACTTCAGGCCATCAAAAGCTGTCTGGGACACTATGTTCCACCGAGGAGCCATACTCTTTGCTTGTAAATAAATTAACATTAGATGCATTAAGAAAATAATAAACCACCTGAGTGACTGCATACATGGGACCAAGCATAAATTAAGCTTGCTTTATATTGATATACCAACTGATCAAGTAAATCATTATATCGCAAAAACAATTCCTTTATATTCAAAGGCAATTGTTTTCGTTTTGTTATGAGGCAAAACATGATGCCTTCGGAAAGCAGACAAATATATTTACGTTGGCTATATGTGTTGCTTATAAGTGTCCTAAATATGCGATTATAAATATGCCTTGCGCTTCTTATTGCAAATGTTCGGTCACTATCACTAAGAAAACCTGCCCCATCATAAACATTTGGTCTCTTAACCCTCCCACTCTCGTGTCTGGAATTCACTTGATGAATTCGGAGCGATCCAAAAGCACTCCTAGCTCGCGCATTTAGTAGGGCAGATCCAAGTGCACGCTTGCACATCCAAGAAGATGCAAAAAATGTGCTCTAAAACCGCTCCCAATTTACCATGCAAATACTTTATTAGATTAATCGACGTACCTAATGTACCGGTACCTAATGTGCACTGACATACCTAATGTGCACTGACTTCGTTTCTCCACTGACCTCTACACACATATCCGGTATGCCGACATTGAGAACAGTCAAAACGAGTTATGAAAATGAACTGCGGAAGTGTGCGTCTTACGATAACCTGAAATTAGGTAAACGTTAAGCATGGGACGACACTTTTACAACGCAAGACACGATAATCGCGGTAAAACGCGACGAAAAACACGAATACAAGGCATTCGCCAAGGAGCGGAGCAGAGAGCGGAGTAGAGAGCGAAGTAGAGAGCGGAGCGACGAGTTGAAACCACCTTATGGCGGCCGCGTCACGTGATTCCAAGATGTCAGTGCCCATGCGACAGAGGGTGGAAAGCCTATATTTATTCATGACGGTAGCATCTTTTTGCAAACTGGATTCTCCCAAGCCTGACGCCAGGTAGACACCACTTTGAAATCTGTCAAAGCGGTTCCAAGATACGAGAATGCTATTGTTGCTTGGTATTTGACGTCCCATTTGCCTCTAGCTCGGTGTAACGCTATCTTTAGTTTCGGTGAAGGAAGCATTATCCGCAAGTAGCTCATTCTAATCAGAGATGTGTTGCCCGACATCCAAATATGATTAGCTTGCGACAAGGTTCAGACAACATGAAATATGCTACGACAAAACCGAATTACTGTGAGCGGCGCAGGTGCGCTATTTTTAGTTCAATCATAAACAATATTCCAGAAATAATCCCTTCAGTAAAAAAAATCAAAAACTTTTTCTTACAATTTCAGCAAATTTTTTTGCTTCTTAAAATACAGTTCAAATGCAGAATCTAGATAAGCCAATACTGGCTTGTGCCCAGGACGCGACAACATGACTCTGCATTTTCATTAGATTATTATTAAACTTGCAAGCCTTTGGCAAAGTAAACAGAGTTTCTATCTTCAGAAAAAATGTTAGTTTATTGCACTGATTCATTAAACAGCAGTCATGTATAAATATATATTGTATAATGGCATTCCTTACGTCACATCCTTAACTACAATTCAACTTATCGGAGCGAACCAATTGTGTAGGGGTGTTCTTGACTCTGTTTAAGTATCCCCATTTTAACTGTTGTTATTGTCTTCATGGGATAGCATTAGCTATCCCATGGAGCAGAGCAGGCGGCGTCTTCTAACCGCGAAAGAACGCGAAAGAAATTCCCATTCTACCATTGGCTGAGCGAAACGGCTCCTGGACAGCCATTGGTGGACACTTCACGAGAGCCCGCGCTCGGCCTTCACCACAGACGAACTAAGAGAGCGGAAGAACGACATTCGTGTTTTCGCATTCGCAACTCATAAGTGATTAGCCGTCCTCAAAACTTTGACAGCTTTTTTTTCTTTTTTTCTGGGGGGGGGGGGCGATTTAATTTTGAGTAAATCTTTAGGTAATTTGTTAAAAATCCTGGGTATATATTAATTATTTGTTGCCTCTCTACACTTGGTTTTAAATAAATGGTTCAATAATTATTCTATTCGGTCTTAACGTTCTTCCTTTGGCATTTCCAACTTTGTTTGTGCTGAAAAAAAGTTTTATTATAATATGCTACTTCATCTGGTTTCTAAAACGCAACATTCATAGTAGTTTTTTATTTATGTAGTTTGGCAGATCAGCTTCTCTCTTCACTTAGGTATCCTATTTATTGGTTGGCTATCTTTTTCTGGATCGATTCTATTTTTAGTTGTAGGTATTTGGCACAGTGTCCATAGAATTTTATTCCATGCTGAAGAAGTGTGGGCTTGCCCAGCCTGATTGTATATTGTCGCGAATGAAGGCGACGAGGCAATGAATGATGGACTGAAAATAAAGGTTTATTCTGGCGAACTTGTGTTTGAAACAAAAACAAAAAATCTGACTATCTCATCTTCACTTTACTATCCCGGAGTATGGAACGAGTCTTGGCCTGGCAGGGAGAGCAGCGTCTTCAACCCTAATATTAGGGTTGCCGCCAGTAATAAAAAAAAAAGCAATGAAAAAATCAAAGGCGTTTACAAATCTCTGTAATGCTGCTGCGATATTCGAGCGCCTCCTCCTCCTTTCCGTGTCCTCCTCCTCCTTCGTACCCCCTCCTCCCCCTTCTCGATACCCTCCCCTCCTCCAACAGTTTCCCCCGCTAAATTAAGAAGCTGGGAAAGTGACGCCAAGTGACGTCAACACCAATTCAATTTCCCAGCTGAATTTAGAGGGGTAAAAATGATGTCATCAATAGACCGTTTTACATCACCTATGCACAAATTGGGTTATTTCGCTAGATTTAGCGGGAAAATTCACGCTCACGAAACATCAACAACAATTCTATTCCCAACTAAATTTAACCGGGAAACTGAATTGGATTGCTGAGCTCGTCGTGTAACATCCGTTTCACCACATAAAATTAGCAGGAAACTGTGTGCGGCAGTGCTGCAGCATGGCACCGTCACACACCTACGCCAATTCACTTTCATCGCCAAATTTAGTGGGGCACTAAATTGCGTGTGTGGTCTGTGACGTCCCATAATGCAACGCGTGCCGATTACTGCCGACAGCGACGCCACACATACGCGTAAACGGATACACTAAGAGCTTCGCTCCTTGAAAGGAAGAATGCACGTCGAGAAAGCAACAGGCCAGCGTCGACGACGGTGGCAGCGAGCGACGCTGCGTCGGCGTGACAGCTGTGGCTGTCACGAGAGCGAATCAGTGAATGAATCGGCAATGGCTGCGCTCAGTCTCCTTATTTGCCACGGCTCCTATCGGCTCCTTGTCTACTAGTTCCCCAAACTGTAAAAACTAGTAAACCAACACTTGGACTAGAGGAAATAAGAATGGGTAAGCGCAAAACCATTTTCGAGAGAGCAATACACCAACTTTAAAAATACGAATTATTTTTAAAATTTTGTAACCAGAAGTATGCCCCAAAGTAACATCTCGAACGCGTCAAAACACAACGGGCCTTCATATCCGACAAAAAGAACTGTCAGGCGTGTTTTCTATTGATTTTCGGCGTGAATACCAATTCTATTAACGTGAACACTTCATACTCACAGACATATCTATTTTTACTACTAGCAGAATCCGACTGGTGTCACAGTCTTTCCAATCCAATCGGGGGTTGCATTCGGTCAAGCCCAACCATGTAGGCCATAAGCTATGCGTTCGAAATTTTACATGCTGCTGGTTGTTTTATACTTTTTAACATCCGTACACAAGACTGCAGTATTTGCGCGTTCGTTAATTCTTCCGAATCGTGTAGAACAGCTTGGGGATCTTTATTTTGATGATTTTGTTAAGACACCCTAAAACTATTCCTTTCTGTTGAATCCTTCAAACTGTCCTATGTGTATAAAATACCGAAAATATACTAACACACTCCTTCTTCTTTTAACTGTAACACCCTACAAAGACAAAATTAAAGCCCCCTCAGATGATTGTTACCGCCGACTTCACAAACCTCACTCAAATTGAGGGTCCCCTTCACTTCTTTGAGGAAGGCGTGAGGGACCGGCGTTGGGCCAATCGCGACGGGCAGATCCGCTATCGCGATTGGCCACGCCGCCGGCCCTCGCGCTCTCCACGAGGAAGTGGAGGGGCCCTCAATTTGCTGCGAGGTTTGTGGGAGTTCGGCGGTCATAATATATTAGGCTTGTCTATGAAGCAAAAATTACACTCTACACCGATTGTTCTCCCTTCCTTACACACTTTGTATTACTTCTCGAACAAATCTGCAATCGAATATGTTATATAAACATATGCAACCGTCTCGCTTTTTTTTTATTATCTACAACCATACAAATTTGGTTACGCGCAACTTGTCACCATTTTAGGTGCTTTTTACGAGAGCTTAAATGAAGCTGGCTCCCAATCGTATACTCTAAACGTGGTTCAACAACCGAGTTGGATTTTATTTAAAAAAATCCTGATATCAGTTCTATAGAGGTGCAGAGTTATTTTGACAAAAAACATCGCCGCCTTACCTCCAGTTGCATTATATGGTGGCGTTTTGGCATTCACCTCAGCGCAAACTGTGCAAGACAGCCGCCAGAATGAAACAGACGAGAGAGTCCAGTGCACATGGTAGCTTTAAATTAAACTATCGCCCAGGCACTTGATTTCCCAGCATACCAGGGAAGCAGGTCGTAGACAGAGGTGAGAATACAAACATTTATAGTCCAGGTTTTAAGCGCTGCTTACCACGTAATTCAGCTAAGGCATAGTCCGTCTATGCTCACTCAGGCAGAAGTGATTGGCTTCTGTAACGCGTCACCAACTAATCAATTGTAGACATGTGGTATTCTTGCCGTGTTTATCCTTTCGTGTATCCTTCATAAACAAGATCTTTCTAAGCGCGTATAACTTCATTTGAATGTCTTTGATTGTTCTTATAGTTTAGTGTCATAATAGAAAAACCAACATTTTGTGACACCCATAAAACATTTTTGACGTCGTGCGTAGGCTGTTCTGTTTATTATTCGCTGAAACCCTCTATACTAGAAACGTTGATTCAATAGTTGATCAAGTGTGCGTATGTGCTACGTTCAAATGCCTTATTCTCAGGATTTAATTCAGAACGGGAGTATTAAAACCCACTCAAAAGACACGAAAAAGCATGGACCTAATTATCGACTGAATGCAGTAGGAAGTCTACACACGCCCGACTTCCGGAGAAGCATCGAACTTCCGGTGGCTTTACTTGTGCTAGGCTCGGAGGTAGCTATGCGCCATCTAGCCCCCTATAGTGAAGATCAGTGTCTGGAACTCAGCGGGTGTGCTGTGTTTTGCCAACCCCAGCGCGTAGCTATGAACAACATTGGTGGCACATAATCGACTCCAGATCACGTGGCCACTTGTTCTGGCTGCGAGCTGAGGGAGTGAACACTGCTCGTTTTTCTGAAATTATTTTCCTGTGATTTTTTTTTAGTTTTGTAAAAAACGAAAGCGTGTTTCATAGGTCAATAACTTCAGGGATTCGTTCTAAGCGGTATCCCCGCAAAATACAAGACTCGTTGGTTGGCCTCTTTAACTGGCCCATTCTAATTAGAGATGTTTTGCCCGTCGTCAAAATATGCCACATCTGTTGCTAGCATTCAGACAACGACATTTCGCTACGACATTATAAAACCTCCTTGACCACGAAGGCGCACTTATTTTTAGTTAATTATAAATAAATTTACACGAAAATGTTTAATTCTGTGAAAACACTAAAGTTGTCCGATTTCTTCCACAAATCCGACAAACACGCTTTTTGTCCAAGCACAATCGACAATGAGTAAAGTATTATAAAAATGTGAAAAAGAATTCGTTTCTTTTTATGTTTGTTAGCCACGCACAACTGATCAATAATCTCGCCTCTGAGGTACATTCTAGACCATCTACATAAGTAAAATGGGATCAAAAAGGAGCTTTAGCGATCAGTACTCTTCTCGTTTGAATATGAAATAGTAGTCGTCTTACAAGAGTTGCATTAGGTCGTGACTTTTTATCATTTGCTTCAAGCGAGCTGAAGATGGCCCCCGCCAGAATAAAACAGAAACCGAATAGTCCAGTGATCATGGTATAGCATTCTGATTGAGCTGTGGTCCCGTCGAGTCGACTCCTAAGTACACTAGATAAGAGTACCGTAGACGAGAATGAAACGCAACAACTTTTATATCGTAGGTTTTGAGTGCTGTCAGCCAGGCTCTCAGAGTGACGCATCATTTCCAAGAAATGAAAGCAACTCCCTTGTGGACTTACCATTTTATTGCTGTGTTGATTGCGTCGTGTATCCTTATGTATAGGATCTTGCAAAGTGTAAGATATATCTTAACGCCATTCGTTTTCCATTTCCGTCGAAAGGTCACATCTGTCATTTCGTAAAAGTCGTTCTTTTCTACGCTTATATGGTTATGTGTAGGTACGACGCGTATACTTAAAGTTCATTTCGGAAAAATATGTACGAGTGCTGAAATTTCGCGAATGTCCTTTGTCTAAACCTCCACAAGACATGTTTGACTTTTTTTCTTTTATTTTTGTACACGACAAAAGCCAACAATATACCCTTGTATTTTTGTTTAAACCTACTACAACTTCACTGAATACGATATTTTCTGCCTTCCTTCTGGCAGATAAATATTCAAAAACACATCTAAAAGTGAAGGGTTTGGCGTGCACCACCCCCGTCATTCACTGCGTGGGATGCCTGACCCCTAGACCCCCTACCAGAAACTGCTTCAAGAGTTCCCAACCTTAACTCGCCCGGACAATTTTCAGCGCCCTGTTAAACACAACATCACTAACCATATCATTACAACCGGACCACCCACTCGTGCCCGTGAACGGCAGCTGGCTCCAGATCGCCTGAAAATAGCTCGCAAAGAGTTTGAGCACATGCCCAACATGGGAATCATCCGACCACCTGCAAGTCCTTGGGCGTCACCCCTCCACACGATGCATAAAAAAGCGCCCGGAGATTGGAGGCCGTGTGGGGACTACTGGGCTCTAAACATATCCACCGTTCCTGACCGATATCCCCTGCCATACATAGCGGACTTCACGAATTCTTTACAAGACGCTACAATTTTCTCAAAAATCGACTAGAGAAAGCCTTTCATCAAATACCCGTCGAGCCATCTGACATCCCAAAGGCAGCAATGATCACTCCCCTTTGCTTGTACGAATATCTGCAGATGCTCTTAGATTTCCGCAACGCGGCTCGGACATTCTAACGTTTTGTCAACAACATCACCCAAGGGCTTACATTTGGTTATGCCTATGTAGATGACCTGCCTGTTTCCCGCAGCACTGCAGAGCAACATCTCGAACATCTCCGGCTGCTCTTTGAACGCCTGGATGAATACGGCCTGATAATAAGTCAAGATGTGAGTTCGGGCTTTCTCAGCTAAATTTCCTCGGCCACCGCGTGGATCAACATGGGTACGACTTCTTCTGGAGAAAGTCGAGGCTTGTCCAAAACTTCGCACAACCGTCAACAGTTCGGCAACTTCGGGAGTTTCTGGGATTACCGTAAAATTCCGAGCAAGCGCCCCCACCCGTGCAAGAGCCCCCCCCCAACTTCACCGCTAATTTCACATTTCCGCGCCGTTCCGGGCAAGCGCCCCCTCCCCGCTCCGCACCCGTATCACGCACCGCGCTGACCGCGTCCAGGCAACACTGGCCTGTGAAGTTCAGTCCAAGAATTCAATCCAATCCAATCCTACTTTGCAGCCCGATCAGCCCGGTCACTACGCGCCATTGTCGCTTTGTTTTGGGGGTGTCAGGTCGGCTATGCATTCTTACACAGTGGCAAAGGAAATCGAGGTCGTCCAATGGCATTGTGAAAACGGGAAAGACGTACACCAGACGTCTCGACACATCAAGCTCGACCGGATACGGGAATGGGACAAGAATTTTGACAATTTGCTACAGTCAAACTACGGGAAAGCCAAAGTTCGACGAAAGCTAAGTAACAACGCGCCGGTGTTCAGTGAATACGTGAACGACGCGCTCTTTTAATACCTGGAGCGCGAAAGAAGTGCAGAATGAGCCATTAGCAACCGGCTTCTTTCTGAAGAAGCTGTCAAAATAGCCAACGGCATGCAGTTGGGAAACATCGCGGAATGCTGCGAACTTTTTCTTGCGGCCGACTCTGAGGAGTCTTTTGATGGTTTTGAAAGTGATTAACATAGCAGTGACAAATCTTTGGCCTAATAAAGTCTGTTCTCAGAGATAAATAAAATGTTAAATCTGTGTGCACTGCGCTTTTTTTCTTTTTCTGGCGGAAAAATTTTGTCGTCGCCATTTTGAATTTTGGTGCCGTTCCGGGATAGCGCCCCCCCACTTTGCAGGCAATTTTGACTTGCGTGCAGGGGGGGCGCTTGCTCGGATTTTACGGTAATCAACATTTAACGACGTATTATTCCAAAATGCTGAAATGAGTGATAGGGCGCAGGGAGCTGGTTTACATTCATGATTTAAGACAACCCTGAGACTGGGGAAAACAAGGACAAACACGACGAAATCTCAAAACACAGCTGCGAATTTATTTTTCCGACTCGTCCATTTTATAGAACGCCTCCACCATCGCTAGAACTTCCTACCGTCAACCCCACAATACACGTCAAATGGGCAAGACCCAAAAACTCCGATTCGAAGAACTGAACCAAAACCGAACGAACTTCCACCACAATAGAACAATAGAACATCCACCTTCACTTCCGCCACTCGTTGAAAGGCAACCCCAACACACCAATTCGAAAAGAAAAAACAAATGAGTCGGAAAAATAAATTCGCAGCTCTGTTTTGAGATTTCGTCGTGTTTGTCTTTGTTTTCCCCAGTCTCAGAGTTGTCCTAAAGTATTATTCCAAATTGCGCCTCCACCCTACTGCCGCTTACTGAGCTTCTCAAAGGCGTCAAGCGCAACTCCGCATCACTCACTTGGACGGACGCAGCCTCCCGTGCGTTTTCTTGCATAAAACGTAACCTGGCAAGCGCAATTTTTCACACCAACTCACAACAGAATGCGCCCATCAACACTATGGCAGACGCTTCCGAAGTCGCAATTGGCGCCGTTCCGCGAAATTACATTCACAGTGCATGGCAACCAGTCGCTTTCTTTAAAAAAAAACTCACCCCGACAGTGGGCCGATACAGCACGTTTGGCCGCGAGCTCCTCGCAACCCCCAAGCCATTAAACACTTCCGTCATTTTCTAGATGGTCAACATTTTTTTGCACTTTCCGACCACAAGCCACTAACCTACGCTATCAGGTCTGCCAGCGACAAATGCGCTCCTCGGGAGATACGACAGATGGCGTACATCTCTGAATACACCACAGATATTTACCACGTAAAGGGTACAAACAGCGGTCGTGCTGACACGCTCTCGCGTGTCGTGACATCTACCTGCTCCCCCATCATACCAGCAAGCATCGATTTCCAAGTGATGGCGTTGGCTCAGCAGGAAGACACTGAACTGCTGAAGCTCAGCGCTTCACATCATCGACTCGACTTCAACTCAATGTTTACTCCCGACGTGTGACGTTCCTATTATTTGTGACTGCTCATCGCAAGTACCACCGCCCTTCGTCCCACTTGCTCCAGTGAATCGCTCCATTCACTGGCCCATCCTGGAATTCGAGCAACCCAACGTCTACTAACCCAGCGGTTTGTTTATCCAGGCTTTAATTAATAAAGATGCTCGGAATTGGGAGCGCACCTGCATCAAATGTCAAAAGGCAAAAGTCCATCGGCACACATTGGCACCTACGATGTCATTTCCACTCCCGGCTGCTCGTTTCGATGCTATTCATATAGACCTTGTGGACCCTCTTCCACCATCTGACAGAAACAAATACATATTGACCTGCATTGATAGATACACTCGCTGACCGGGAGCGATGCCTATCCCGGACATCACTGCCCAAACTGTTGCAAAGACCTTCGTGTCTGGTTGGGTAGCCCGCTTTGGAGTCCCGTCGTCTATCACAACCGATAGAGGCAAACAATATGAGTCTTCTCAGTTTCGTGAACTTGTGGCACTTTACGGAACTACCCGAATTCGTACGAGAGTTGATCATACCAGCAGGAACGGGATCGTCGAACGTTTTCACAGTACACTCAAGGCATCTCTCAAAGCTCATGAGGATCGCATCCACTGGAGCACCATACTTCCAATGGTGCTACTCACTCTCCGTGCCACACACAAGGCGGACATCAACTGTACGCCCGCAGAGCTAGTCTATGGGGGACTGCTTCGTCTCCCGGGAGAGTTCTTCAACTCTAGTCACAAGCCTCCGGAATATGATCCTGCCAGCTATGCGACCGAACTTCGGGCCTCCATGCGTGCAATTAGGTCGGTGCCCCCACGGTCGCAACAGCCTCATGCCCCTTATGTTCCCAACGACCAGATGACCTCCAGCCATGTATTTGTTCGTCGTGACACAGTTAGAAAACAATCGGAATGCCCGTATGATGGCGCTCTTTCCGTCGTGGATCGTCATGCCAAGTACTCTCGTCTCGATATTAATGGACGCAATAAAACCGTCTCCGTGGATCGCCTCAAGCCTGTGTTCATCGACAAGAGCCCGTGTACTTACATCAATACTACGGACTCTTTGACACTGTCAAAATGACGACACTCTCACCGTTTTAGCCAACCTCATCTCCTCAAGCACACTATTTCATGCCGAAAACCTGTAGTTCAACGTTCTCTTCGCTCGGCCTGCTAACCAACCCAACCGAAAATGAAATTATCCACCACACTCGCGCCTCGTAAAACAAAACCTCCCCACGGGCGCCCGTCCGTCACATGGCACCCAACCGCAAGCAAATTCTACACTGAACCTTCTTGCTAGGGGGAGGGGGGGGAGCCCTGTAGAGGGTGACCTAACCGGTCCCAGCAGAAGACGAGGAAGAGGAGACACGAAACGAGGGAATGCTCAAACCGAAGACCAGCATACCGGTGTTCGGGGTATCTCGGATGTTTTTTTTTATTTATTTACATAGCTTTTTGTATATATTGTCGGCTGTAAATAAATTGAAAGAACCTTCGGTTCCTTCACTATGAATCAATGGATGCATAACACGTCAATCACGGAGAGTATGGGAGGCATGAATAGTGGCCTAAATATTCAACCTTCGAGCATTAAAATGTGCTCTCTTATCCTTTTTTTTTAACACTGCAAAGAAGGACAGCAATTTATAAAATCTGAAACTGCTGAAAACTTCGAAAATTCCGAAATCAAAAATCTCAACTTCAGTGACCGATAATTGCAAGAAGGCTTCGACAGTTCCATTGAAGAACTGGAATATATGGAGTATATTTTGAGTGTAGTCAGCTGAACACGTCTATCATCAGTTGCAAAGGCACACTGAGGCGTCAATCACGCGAAAAAAAGCATAAAAGAAGACATTTGTTGTTGCGCTTTTGGTGCTATTTTGCCTGGAAAATAACGGAACAGATGAATTGATAAATCAATTAAATGGTGCCGACAATTCCGGCTAAAATCTTTGATCGATGCCCAGCACTGAATAATTGTGGATCCAGACGTGAACCTAAATTTCAAATTTTCTCCAACCAAAACCTCTTAAAGAGGCCCTGCAATTCTATTTAAGCCTCTACCTTTTTTTCTTTGCTGTTTCCACATCTCTTGCGGTCAGGGCAACCCAGCGGGCATGGAGAGAACCACTAAATATCAGTGCGTCATATTTTAACCGGACGACGCGGAAACCTCCACCCCCTACGAGGACGCCCCGTGGTGCCGAACGCGCGCGGCATGTGACGAATTCGTGACGTCGTCGGTCCCGGTCAGCTCCTGCCTCACGACTGGGCAGAGCCGCTAAACGCTTTTATTAATCGAAATACAAAATAAAAGTGGCTCGAACCATTTCAATTATGTGTGAAAGTAGTTTTTGTTCAGTATTTTAGATGTGAAAAACAAAACAAAAGCAGTTTACAAAGTACGGAAACAAGAACCTACGCGCGATGACCCGTCGAAAAACTTGGCATTAAACGAAACTGTGGCGCAAGCCGGCGCAGGCGCCCCCGCGGATTCTAGCAGACGACGCAAGACACCGATGGCACACTTTGCAAGAAGCGAAAGCACGAACTTCTCGCGAGACCACAGGAGACCCACCCGGAACTTGCCGGGAACTTGAGCGTCGACGAGTTGGGACCGAGAGGCTTCGCCAGCGCTCTCCGGACGCTTACGCGGAGTGTCCTCGTACGGTTCTACTCCCAGCTCCTTACTTCTATCGAGGATTCGGAGCTCCCACTCCGACAGACCCGGTAAATTCATGCCGGCAAACGCGGTGGGGGTATGAATCAAGCAACGAGCCGTCGACGCGCATGCGGCTGCAGGGGTAGCGACCATCAACGTAAGCCGCAGCCGATTGGCCAGTCGCTTCGCTTCTACCATTGGCCACCCAAGCCAGGACCAGGAACGTCATGAAGGAGGTTATTTTTTGCCTGTTTTTGTAATTTAAATTGTCCTATAACTTTTAAAATCAAGCGAATTTCGAGAAGAAAAGAAAAGTTTCACTAAGTTACTACGTTCAGTTCGCTCAGGTTCGGTGGAAATGAAAAACTAGTCAATAAGTCGATTTTCTTGCACTTCACTTTCAAAATACTCACGCGGAACGTATATCAAAAGGTCGTCAACAAATCTACAAATCGAAAAGTTTCCAAGATTGAAGTTCATCAAAACATATCACTCAGAGCAAACACTGCCAAAGTTACAACCAGACATGTGCGCTACAACTGGACACTCGGAGCGAACAATTCTCCGCTTTACGAGTGTTAAAC